>CAUYLG010029376.1:0-100580 GCA_963573385.1 Cacajao melanocephalus | reverse complement strand
GGACAGGGCTTGGTGTTTGTGAGAGGATCTGGGAAGGGAGGGGTTTGAGGTAGAATTTAGTCATCAAATCAAAGGCCTAGAACAGAAGAGAGTCTCTCTCTCTCTCCTTCTCTCTCTCAGTCTCTCTCTCTCTCTCTCTCTCTGTGTGTGTGTGTGTGTGTGTGTGTGAGAGAGAGAGAGAGAGAGAGAGAGAGAGAGAGAGAGAGACAGAGAGAGATATTAGAGAGATTAGATACTAGAGAGGGTCTTTTTTATTTAGTCTATTCTTCTGTTTCTGGATAGGAAGACTAATAGCAAATCATGAACAGTAAATCTTTACTTCATTTGTGATGCCTTGCAAGAAAGAGATCAGTCTCTCCCTATGATACACAAATGACAATCACCCCTCAACTGCCCCACATGCATTTTGACACTTGTTTACAATCATTAAGACCTTTGACTATATAGTTGTATTTTCTAACTTTATCATAAAGCTACACAGTTTTGGAAGAGAGCTGAAAACCCAAACTAGATGTTTTTGGGGAAGCAGCTTCTATATATCCAGACAAGTGTGAAATATTTTCTATTCTGTCTCTTACCTTTTCAGCATTTTTCTTAACTTCTTGTTTTAAAATAATTAATAATAAAATAATTAATAATAAATTAATAACTTAAAATGATTAATACTCTGAATCCTCAGCCCTTGATATATCCTTGGTCCTTGGCCCTTGGTCAAGTGTAAAAGAAGACACATAAAAGAAGTAGTCAGAATATGCAAGACAGGAAATAATTACAGCCATATATACATCTATAAAATGGGAAGACAACAGTGCCTGGTGTGCCTCTGTTAAATTTTGGTTAAAAAAATCAAGTAGAAGGATGTGTAAGAAAGCTCTGAAAAGCTCTGAGACACTATAGAGATGCAAGAGATTATTATTTACATTAGAGTTTATATATATATACACACACAAAATACACACATACACACACACACACAAGCATATAGTATGTATAATAATTATGGAACAAAACAAAAGACAACTTGTTTTTGCCTTATGCAACAGGAGATATTATAGAATCATGTGAGAAAAAGTGATAATTATATAGCACAGTCTATAAATTCAAGAAGGAATAGAGTAATTATTATAGGGAGGGGTGCTGCAGTTTAAACATACTTTATTCTAAAATTGACTCTAGTGTAAATAACAGTCACTTGCACTTTTACAGTGTTTCAAAGCTTTTAAAAGCTTTCTCACACATCCTTCTCCTTGATTTTTTTTAAACCAAAATGTAATACAGGCACAGCAGACACTCTTTTTCCCCCCCATTTTATAGATGGCACATTGATTCCCAGGACAGTTTAGTGATCTGTACAAGGTAAATGGCTAAGACGGGATAGAGCTACCTCCCTGTAAGCCAGTATCAGTATTTACACAATTGCCTTGTGTGTTCCAGTTGGAAATAGCCAAACCTGTATGACTGTCTCACAAAATTTGGTCATTAGGAAGAGACTAGCTTTTGTGGTTTGTATTAAAGTATGGAGTTTGCTTTATGAGAACAGTTAGATTGTACACTAGATGTAATAATTCTTCAATTGCAGAGATATGGTCCTTTTGAGGGTCATGTGATTTTTAATTATTTTGTTATAGGTCCACCAGTAAAAAGCTAAGAAAGGAAACCACTTTTAATCAATTAAGGCATACAATAAAGGGAATAAATGTTAAATATTTGGAGAACACAAATATATATATATATATATATATATATATATATGTACACGATTAGTTTATGAAAGCTGGTATTTTCTCCTTCAGTATATGCTGTTCTCCCAGCTCTACACTGACTGCCTTATTTTTAAAGGTTTCAGAATAATTGCTGAGGCTTTCTCCTAACTTGGAGGATACAGTTGGCAGCACTTGTTGGAACACCTGTTCAGAGCACATCCAGGTTCTAAGAGCCACTCTTCTGGGAAGTGATTTCAGGTTGTGCTTTTCAGTGGGAGGCTGCCTGCTGAGAACTCTTTGAAAAATCTCTGACATTCAATTGCAAAACTCTTGTTCACTGATGATGTTGTTGTTATTGTTGTTGTTTAAGCAATGCCTTCCTTCATTAGAGTTTCATAAAGTTGAAAAAAGGATGCAAATCCAGATGTCCATGTCTTCAGCTTAACCCAACTGAGGCAGCTCAAGTCATCCCAGATTCTGAAATTGCTTAGGAAGAAAAAACAAGGGTATATAGGTATTTTTACAGTCACTTCACCTTTTTAAGGAAAACATTTATTTTTGAAAGAGATAATTTAATTCAATAATACTCAAAAGTTACTTTGGACTTCACATTTTTTTCTTGAGAACAGTCACTGCCTCTTGTCCTTGCCTCATTTTAACCTGTGGTTCATCTCTCATTGCTGAGTAAGAGCACAGCCTCTCCTACATATGTACTCCTGTGGCCTTCACATGCTATATTTTTCTTGCCCTTTTATGCTGAAGCTAAAATTGTGGATTCTCTGTAGTCTTTAATCAACCCCAAAGTTCTTTGTTTTAAAGTCCATTATGATAATATTGTGAAAGATAATTTATTCTCTTCCTGGATGATGAAGATGATGATACATTTAAAATGTCAGTGGTATGTGACAAGCACTCAATTGAACAATTTATAAATATTACCACATTTACTTTATAAGACAGCCCCATGAAATAGATTGTTGTCTTGTCCATAATACCGGTGAGGAAACTGATGCTTAAAGGGTTGATTATCCATGTTTACTCAGTCATGAAGTGGCAGAAACAGGCATTAAAAAACAAATATCTCTACAGCCAAAACTATGCTCTTCATACTTGCATTATTTGAACTCTCAGCCTGTTTCATGAAGGCAAAATTTTAATGGTCCCTGTATAAATCAGAAAAGGCTAGACTCTACACATGATACTCACTCAATGACCCAGTGGACAGAGGTTTCCTCACAACACATGACTATCCGTAGAAAACACAGAAAAAGAGGAGGAGGCAAGGTGTGCACAACCTCTGAGAGCATCTGGCCAGGTGTGACTCACGTTACCCTATTTTATGGGCAGAAGCAAGTCCCACAGGCAATCCTATCTTAAGTGGCATGGAGAGTTGAAATTCGATATGTCCCTACAGAGAAAATAGACTTGAATATTTGTAAACAACCTGTAGGTTACCCATTATGCTTTGTGTAAGTCTTCTCAAAATAGACTTGTTTCTGAAACTCTTTTACAATAGCTGCCTTGTAAGTTCTTCTATTATTTTAATCTCTACATTCCTGAAGTTCACCTTTTTTCCTGAAAAAAGGTTTAGGAAACCTCTTTTCATACTAGTTGGAAAACTACAGGTTAGATGATATGGATGTTTATGTTAGATAGTGTTGAGTCCTACCTGTAATGCACATAGACCTAGTAATTTCTTCACTTGGATAATGCTAATAATGGGGCTTACAGCTATGAGATGAGAATAAAATCACATAAAAACATAAAATTGTCTAATGTGAGCCTGGAACACAGTAGGCACACGGTAAACGTCAGAATATATCTCGACATTAACTAATTTTTTCCTTTTCATTCTATATTATATCCTGCAAAAGTTAAATAATATGAGTTTGTTTTGAATTCTAATATGATAACTTCTCCTATGTGAACAGCTGATCTTTGAACTTCTTTTTCTAAAGTCCTTTCTAACATATTATTTTTATAAATTTAAGAATATTTTATATTACTGGAAAAAATAGTGATGCAGACGGTTCAAAACTTAAAACTCTAGTAAGGGACATCTGTAATTCTAATCTTCATTAAAGTTTTTTTTAACTACAATAATTCTCTACAGAAATAAAAACAGGAAATTATAAAATAGAGGTCTTATGTTTACTGACTTGTCACTTTAAGACAAGCCACTGAGCCCCGCTAAACAGCACAGTTTTCTCTTCCCATGGGGCATAAAATAGAAAAAAGTTTGAACACCAGTTGTAAAAAGTCAATTAACTGTCTTCAATTTCTGGGAAATACAGTGTGAAATTAATGCCTGAACATGAGGTCGAGCAGCCAGATACTGACAGGTTTTTCTCACATGTAGGAAAAGGGAAACGTTCTTTCACATACTCACTCATTCAGGATCTTCTTATTTCACTTTAGTTCAAAAATTTCTGTCATGTATGTTCATATCAGAAGAGTGAAACCTACCATGACCATGATAAAAATTGTACGGATGTAAAATAATGTGGCTACAAACCTATTATCTACATAGCTTATTTATTAAAAAGTCTGAGTCATTCCATGTGGTAACTTTGCAGGTACTTATTATTATAAATCTCTTCTTTTACAGTGAGTGATTCAGGACTCTTTGGAGTTGGACACTGCAGTTTCTAGGTCTAGAGCTTTAAAATTTGTACCATCTGCATTTGTTAAACATTCAATAAATCAACCAGTGACTTGGCAGCAGCTTTGAAAGCACCTACTAAGTACAAAGTACTGAGTTAATAACTACAGGAGACAGTTTAATTGTGATTATAAAGGTGAAACATGGCAAAGAAGGCCTATTAATACCAAGATGATGAAATCTTGGTTCATCCCAGAAGTTAGTTCTGGCTGTGGCTCAGGGCGTGGGGTCATCCGCTCTGCATTTAGTTTCCTCATATTCTCTCTGACATATAGGCATTCATACCTGGGTCTCAGGACACTATCTCTGGACAGGCTGGCTTCCTACTGCCCCAACTGACTCCCAATCTGAATGCTCTAGGCATGTTTTCAAAGGGTTTATTTGTTTTGTTTGATATATTTCCATTAGCATGCTATTGGGGTAGTTATCCACTTAACCACAACATCTAAGCCTCCGTTTTGGACATCTCTCTCCTTTTGGCAAGATAGATTATTGTTTTTCTAACCCATGTAAACTTCCATTACTTAGGGACATTTGTAGTATCAAATGTGGAGTCTGTGCTTAATCAAGCTTTGTTAAATAATTGGTAGGAAAAAATTGACCAATGGCTCTTGACTCCCAGAATGACTCAGTCTTCTATTCTACAAGTAAGCAGTCCTGTTCCTTGCTCATATTTTCTGTTAATGAGTTATTATTGAGATTTTTCCCATAGAAGTTATTTCGTTTAGAATATTGTCACTATCATTTTATTTATTTTTTTAAAAAGCATGTAAAATACAGGAAATATACCAAAAGCAATTCCTACAAGAGAAAGAAGACAAATAGCATAGTATATAAAGTCTTGTAGATCTTCTAAATTAAATTGCGTTCGTAGAGGCAGATCCACCAGAGTATAGAATCCCTTTCTACAGCAATACTAGAGGAAGTAACTGTTTTCCCAACAGTAGTTTAGAAGCCAATAAATTCAGGCCCACTAGTTATAAACTCCCAGGGACAGGGAGTATATCTTCTTTTTCTTCCAACATACTTAGTAGTGCATCTCAGAAGACAATAAACACACTATAAGAGATCAGAAAAAAAAAAGCGGAACAGGATAGAGGGGGTTGAAAGGAACTACATTATTTCTAAAACGCATCCTCAATATGGAAGTTACAGGAGGAAGAGGATACTCTCTATGCAACCTAATGGAGTTTTATCATTTTCCCCCTTTGTTTCACTACTGAGTCCAGTCAATGCTGGTTAAGTCAGTGGCTGTGCTATTAATTAAATTCCTGTTTGCTGCAGATAAACCGCTGGTGCCATAGATAGCACTGGGATGGAAAACGTATATAGATATATAGTGGAAAAAAGAATCCTCTCTAAATTCTAACATAATTAGTTAATATATTCTGATATACTTAATGAAATTTTATTTTCTTTTGGAACAGTAGCAAATATTTTAGAAAACCCAAATACTCAAGAATCAAATTTTTCCAACAGCTGTTCACCCATATCTGGGTACATGAAGATACTATAGTGTAAAAAATACAAGTTTCTTGTATTTATTAGAAAATGAAAAAAGGAATTATATGATATCCAGGATATGAGAGATTCCCAGAGAGATGTCCCTGTCCTTAATGAGAAATCACAGAGAAGGCTGCCATCGCTTGCCTGGGCGCCTGGGCTTATCAGCAGGTCTCATAGTTTAGGCTTCTGCGATATTGAGTGAAGATTATAAGCCAGATGGGCCACAAATTCTGTCAAGCCTTCTTGGCAGCTGCTCTCATTACAAAAGCCAGCCAGCCTTTTCCAAAAATAAGAATGTGAAGCAAATTGGGCTTATAGACCCTTATAATGCAATTGCACGCAGAGATAGGGGCCTGAGCGGGCAGGCAGAAATATTATTGATGGCTGGTGAAAACAGGGAATAAGATGTTATTAAGGCAACTCAGAGATAGATATCGATAGCTAATATAAAGGCTTTATTGGTTTACAGGCTCTAGGAAAAAGGGTTCATAGCTTCAACCCTTTACTTTGCTTTTAATTTCACTGGAGGTGCAAAGTTTATGAATAAAACATATCTTCACTTATGATTCTGATATTAGTCACTACTTTCTCTGTTCCTTGTTCACTAGGAGCAAGAAACATACATTAACAAGAACCTTAGAGGCTTTTTCTGAGAAAGAGACTTCTACGTATGTGTTGGAATGAGGAGGGGACCTTTTCTAGAAATATTGAAACTTAAAAAAAAATAATAAATTTCATTTAAAAGAAAAATTTCAGAACAAGATACCAAGGCATAGTATAACACACCAAATAACCTACATGATAAAAGAGAAAGTAACTTGCATGACACAATGCCTCAAATTAGGAGACTTCAGGAGAATCATCAAAGATCCCCATGAGTTATACTCCTAATGCTTAAAAAAACATGGTTCTGAAATGATACTGACTTGAGAATAGGGGATCGGATGGAAGAATTAAATTATTAGTTTCTTCAGACTTCGTATATTACAAGTGAGACTGCTCCTTGGTTCCCATCTGCCAGGCATTACCATGATGGTGACAATTTTTTCAATTTCTTCCATTCTAATAGAAAATAATAGCTAAAATGCATATAAAACTAACTAAGCTAATCAACCACCCATTTGACGTGCTATTATGCAATCACTACATTTTCTTTCAAAGTATTTATGCAATCAAGGGTGATGCAATCCAGTCTGTTTTACAATTAGAAATAGAGCTCAATTTGCACTAACCCTCTCTCTCTTTCCTTCTACCCCCAAAGAAATGTAGAAATCACAAGAATAATGTCCTTTGCTTATGTCTGTAAACAACTTATTGGCTCAGGCTCCATAATTTGAGATACTGTGTTTATCTGTTGTATACTTCCAGCTGGATCAGGGATATACTTTTTAACTAGAAAGCCCCTTGTGTATTGCTAATAGACTTCCATGAAAGTGTTGGGGCACTCTATAATTGTCACCAGAGACACATCCTTCACACACATTACAATTGAATGATTGCCATTTGTTGCTTATGAGCACTTGACTAATATATCACATATCAACTATAAGAATATCTATACCATGTTAAATTATCTGAAGAAAACATGAGAACTTCAGGCAGCTTTCTTTCTCATTACTATTTAAGTTTGGCTGAAATTTTATAAGAATTTTATTTTTGTTTTAATTCATCAGAAAAAAAATATTGTTCTTTCAAATTAATCACAATGTCTTGCATTTAAATTTTTTTTTATAAATTGTTTTATAATGACTGCCAATTTTTAGATTTTCAATGAGTTTGGAACTTCTACTTTCTTACGTGCAAACTCCTAACTGTGGTGTATGTGTGTGTGTGTGTGTGTGTGTGTGTGCAGATGTGGATTTCTTTAATGGTTGCTGCATTTATGTCATTTCCAACAACTATGAAAAAAATTACAAATATCTGTTTTCTTTTTCTTTCCAGATTTACTGAGGTATGATGGGCAAATAAAAATTATATATATTTGAAGTATACAACATGACTTGATATACATATACAATGCAAAATGATTACCACAGTCAAGCTCATTAAATATTACCTCACATAATTATCCCTTTTTCTGTATGTGTGGTGAGAACATGTAAGATATACTCTTACAGCAAATGTCAAGTATACATTATTATCAGCTGTAGTCATCATACTCTATATTTGATCTCCAGAACTTTCTCATCTTATAATTGAAAGTTTTTATACTTTGACCAACCTTTTCCCCATTACCCTACCTCTCTATGGTAATTATTATTCTACTCTGTGCTATAAAGTTCAACTTTTATTGATTCCACATGTAAGTGACATCAGCTAGTGTTGTCTTTTTGTGCCTAGCTTATTTCACTTAACATAATGTCCTATAGGTTCATCCATGTTGTTGCAAATGGAAGAATTTTATTCATTTTTAAGGTGGAATATTATTTCAATATACATACCAAACTGTTTTTATCCATTCATCTGTTGGTAGACACTTGGATTGTTTCTATATATTAGCTATTGTGAATAATACTGTAATGAAGATAGTAGTGCAGGTATCTCTTCAAGATAGTGATTTTATTTCTTTTGGCTATATACCCAGAAGTTGCATGGCTGTATCACAGGTAGTTCTATTTTCAATTTTTAAGAAACCTTCATAGTATTTTCAAAAATGACTATACCTATTCATATTTTCACAAACATAGTACAAGGGTTTCCTATATCCACATTCTTGAGACTTGCTATCTTTTGTCTTTTTAATAGCCTTCCTCACAGGTGTAAGGTTATGTCTCATTGTGTTTTTTTTTATTTGCACATCTCTGATGATCAGTGATGTTGAAAACTTTTTCATATATCTATTGGCCACTTTATATCTTCTTTGGAAAAATGCCTATTATGGTCCTTGGCTGATTTCTTTTTTTCCTCTTTATTCTTTTTCTTTCTTTCTTTCTTTTTTTCTGGATTGTCTTCCTCCTAGTTCAAGAGATTCTCCTGCCTCAGCCTCCCAAGAAGCTGGGACTACAGGCACGCACCACCATGCCCAGCTAAACTTCATACTTTTAGTAGAGACGGGGTTTCACCGTGTTGGCCAGGATGGTCTCAATGTCTTGCTTGACCTCGTGATCCGCTCGCCTCGACCTCCCAGAGTGCTGGGATTACAGGTGTGAGCAACTGCATCCGGCCCCTTTGTCGATTTCTTAATCATGTTTTTCTGTGATGATGGTGATTATTCACAATAATACTATTTTAGTTGTTTAGTTGGGTTTTGTATTATTGAGTTGTATATTTGCATATTTTGAACATTAACTCTTATCCAATATAAAGCTAGAGAATATTTTCTCCTATTTTATGGGTTACCTTTTTATTTTGATGATTGTTTCCTTTGCTGTGAAGAAACTTAATTTGATGTAATGTTATTTTTCAAATTTTTGCTTCTGTTGCCTGTGTTTTTGGAATCATATTCAAAAGTCATTGTCAAGACAATTTAAAGGAGCCTTTCTCTTATGTTGTTCTCTAGGATTTTTATAATTTTAAGTATTATATTTAAGTATTTCATCCATTTTGAGTTGCTTTCTGTGTACTATGGTATGAGAATAGGGTCTCTGATTTTGTTCTTTTGATATGGATATCCAATTTTTCCAACATCATTTATTGAAGAGAATATTCCTTCACTGTGTTTTCTTGACATTTTTGTGGAAGATTAGTTGATCATATATTGTGGGTTTATTTTGGGACTTCCTATTCTGTTCTGTTGGTTTATATGTCTTATGTTTTTGTGCCAGTTGCATACAGTTTTAACTACTATAGGTTTGTAATAAAATTTGAAATTAGGTAGTGTGATGCTCAATTTTTGTTCTTCTTAGTCAAGATTGCTTTAGCTATTGGAAGTCTTTTCTGGTTTCATATCAATTTAAGGATGGTGTTTTACTATTTTTGTGAAAAGTGACATTGGAATTTTGTCAGGAATTACAATGAATCAGTCAATCACTTTGGGTAATATGAATGTGTTAATAACACTAATTCTTTCAATTCGTGAACATAGGATATGTTTTCATTTATTTTTGTCTTTAATTTCTTTCATTATTATTTTTAGTTTTCAATGTAAAAAGTTTTCAACTTCTTGGCTAAATTTATTTCTAAGTTTTTTATGCTATTATAAATGGGATTATTTTCCTAACTTATAGTCAAAGTTCACTGTATGTATACACACAATTGATTTTTGTATGTTAATTTTGTATTCTGCAATTTCACTAAATTCATTTATTAGTTCAAACAATATTTTTGGAGGAGTCTTTAGAAATTTACATAAATAACATCATGTCATGTGCAAACAGAGAAAATTTAGTTATTACTTTACGGTTTGGATGCCTTTTATTTCTTGTTCTTGCCTTTTATTTCTTGTTTCTTGTGTGTGTTCCTTGACGTTTTGTGTTGCTATTTTTATATTTGAAGGTAGAGTCACCTCCTCCAGTCTTTACTGACTGCTTTTGGGAAGGAAAAACCTTTACCAGTCAGCCTGTCTAGGGATTACATGATTTTCTTTGTCCTTTTCTATGGATCTTTTCACTCCACTGTTCTTATTCCTTCCGGAAGAAAGAGGAGAGCTCTTGAGACTGTATGTCTTTTTCTGAATCTCACAAATCGAGGCATGGTTTTGAAAACCTTTCATTTATTTTCCTTAGGCAGTGCCCTAAAACATTTGTTTTTCTGCCTTTTCCTAATCTCATATTATTTAGCTGAGTGACTGCATGTACTCATATGCCATCTGCAAAAGCTTGTACTTACCACGTGAGGGCATGTGAGAAAATCCTGCAATTCATGGGTGGGAGGAACACAGTGTGTCAGGAGTGCCTGTGGGCCATTTAGGGCATCCATGGGCAAGTCAACTCAAATGAATCATGTGTCGGCCTCCTGGTATAATTTATGAAGTCATTCGTAAGATATGCAGCCTTTTTCTGAGTTCCGTGAATTGACTGCTGTGAGTCCCTCCCTTACATCCCTGATTCAGTCTCTAGTGGCCATTCAGCCATGAAGATTCCCTTAACATTCTGGATAGGTTGAGAAAGAGGTAGTCCTCTTGGGTAGCATTTGCAAAGCTGTGGAAGCCAGGTGCTTATCCTCAATACTCGCATTTTATTCCATGGAGGAAATTACAGGTCAGAGGGTTATCTCCTGGTATTTGGTTGTGCCACCTGAGGAGACAGGTGTCATAGGGAATGTGAGACTGTTCTTTTTACTCTTTCTAACGCATCTATTCTTAGATTTTTCATTCCAGTGGTGTACTAGAACTTCTCTGCTGAACTCCTAGACTCCCACAAAGGCACTTTCTTCAGTGAGTAGCTGTCAAAAATCTGTGTACTTTGGAAAGATGATGGTGGAAAGCTTCTATTTTGCCATCTTGCTGATGTCACTTGTCTTAAACTATTTAGATAATAATAGTCACTGCATTGGTTGGACCGGCAGAGATTAAAACTATTTATATAACGTATTATCATTACTTTTATTTCATCTAAGTCATTTGACTTACATTAGCAAAAATCTGTAATATTTAATTGACTCACTGTTCTTTAAAAGTTCCAATAATTCTGGGTTATGGAGGTTATTGCATCCAAATAACTAAACTACTTAGAAGTCCTTTATTCTCTGATTATATAATAAAGGTCATTAAAAGTATCACCAAATAGTTAAATGCAATGTGTATATTAATTTTAAGCTCACTTTGATAATTACTTCATTTATGTGTGTATGACTATCAACTAATTCTGAGAAATAGTTACCCAACATTGTTTAGAGTATTTTAGCCTCCACCCTCCAGATATACTGTAAACTCACTGAAGAGAAAATTAATTATTTTAATTTTTTAATTTTTTGTTCTTTTTAGGATGAAAAACCTAATGGTAAAACATATAATTAACAAGTACAGAATATGTATTATAGTGATTGTTCACTTTCATCTGCATCTCTTTAATAGAGACTCCTACATGAAAGATATTTTCAGACATTTACCTTACACTGTTGAGTGTTATCTGGCACTGAAAGAGACTTGTATTTCTTCTTCTTTCGTCTAACTATTAGTCCTGCTCACACAGGCTCAGTCTTTAGTAAAAAACATCCACTAAAATAATTGGAGCTGAATGTCTTCTATAAGAGAACAGGATTATAGCAGAAAGAAGGGAGTATATCATATAAAAAAGATAACACACCTGTTATGCACAGATACGTCATTTTTTTCTTTGCAATGCAAGCTTAGGAATGGCATAAAACTACAATAAAAATTATCATGTCATCACATGTAAGCCAACAGAAAAGCACCTTTTGTTCTGATAGTTGCTTTATTTCATCTCCTACTTACTCCCGGGACACTGAAATGAGCTTCCTTGCTCTATGACCTCATTTTTGTATCTTGTAGTGTCTATGTCCAGAGGGCCACTCAGGGGCACGGGATTCTTTTCGTCCTTTTCTGCTCTGTGCTGTCAGGTCTTCTTAGCATCAACCCTCACATTGCCTATGAATTTGCAATTGGTATACAGGAAGGAGATCTTAGAGACTTTTAGCAGACAGACTATTGAGGTATTGAGTATGAGAGAAAAACTGAAAATATTCTTTTGCTTTCCCTATTCTTGTTGGTTTTACAGAATTCCTTAATCACATTGATGCCTAATAATTTATAGACAATATCATATAATTCTTGGATTTTTCATTCTCACCACTCCCCTCCAGGATAAAAGTTTGGTCCAAGCTTCATTGAGTGAGAAAAGGACAAACTTGTCTTGGTCAAATACTATAAGTCAAACACTATTCTAGGTACTTTTTGCATGCAAATGTTAAATAAATGAATACCAGATTTCTTATACCACAGATCTAACCACTTATTATCAAATTAAGTATTGGAGAGTCCTCAGAAATGCTTGAAATCTTCATTGTTCTTGCTCAGCAAAGATATTATTGGATTTGAATATAGAATAACAGTCCAGAAAGTTTCTTAACATCACTTATTTTAAACTGAAAAAAATATTTGTCTCATAGTTGACTAAAATTGAACTTAACTTTTTTAATGTGCAAAAAGTTATTTGATTTTTTAAAGAAATATCTTAATAAAAATTAAAATGTGTAAGTAGAACATACAAGAATATGAAAAAAATAGACATTTTAGATTACTTTAGACTCACAGTAATACTTCCAAAAGAAAAAAAAAACTCTAAAACTCTTTAATATTTTCTCAGCCATTACTGCAAACATATATATATATTTTTATTTTCTATCAGACTCTATGGGTTTCTGTCTCTTTCTAGCCTTCTCATATATATATATATAGTCAGACACATATGCACAGGAATTCTTAATATTCACATGATTTTAATGAATGTAGAGAAGAATGCAACTCATCGAAAAGGTAAGAATATGATTAATTTTCTTCCAAAAATCAGATATATTTGTAAAAATATATTTTTGAACAAGTTCAGAGATTTTAACAAAATAAATACTCTGTATAAATACAAGCTCAAAGTAAAAATAAATGATTTTGAGAAAGAAAAAGTAAAATAACAAGAATAAATTTAATATATTAGGAAAGATAGGGAAAATATAAATGAAATGAAAAAAATAGAAACTTCAACACAGGAGAATGACTACTATGGAAACCACAGCTAAGAAGATAGAAATAAGCCTACCAGGGGACTTAAAATTAAATTTAAAATATACAATTGAAAAGGACTGGAGATGTAAAGACAGATATGAAAGATAGGCAAAGTAAGAGAATATAAGCATAATTGATACCCCAGTAGAAAAACAACCAATAAATGAGAAAAAAAGATATAACTCAAGAAAACTTCCAATTGAAAAATAAAGCCTAGAATCTAAAAATCGATAGGGGAAATTATTTCCCAGGGAAAATTGATATGTATCACTCCAGAGATATATTCTGGTAATATTACTGAACTTTGAAGGTAAAGAAAGAACCCTAATGGCATATAAGCCAAAAAAGAATTAAAAATCATCTCTGCTGTAAAGGCAGAAAAAGTAGACTGGCTCTAAAGTTTTCCACAGCAACATTCAAAGTTAGAAGATAGTAGAGTACTGTGTACTCTTTTCTTTTCTCTCAAATTTGACAATGAGAAAATTGTCAAAAGAATAAAACTTTATTTTCATTCAAAACTGTTATTTAGGTCCAAAGGCATTTGCTAGATCAATATTTTCAGGCTATAAAGTGTTCAGGCAATTATATCTTACGAAGAAAGTAAAACTAAAAGTAATATTCATTCAGTCTACAAGCAAATGGATAAATCAGCAAAAGAACAAGTAATGAACACACAATATATTTAAAAGTAACACAAGGAATAAAACAACTGTCTGCAGCCAATAGCATTAGATTTAGGATCCCTCCCTTGTACATGCACCTTCCAAGGCAGGTGTGTGTGTCTGTGTTTCAGGGCCGGGGGCTCCTAGCATTGTGTTCACATGCTCATATATTTTTAAATTTACAAACAGTGGATATAACTACTAGGCGTTAGGACTTCCATCTGTACTTCAGCTTCCCTTCTGACATATTTTTTTCTTCTATTGAAAAACTGCAACCATTTTTGGGAACCAGCTAAAGAGAAGCTTACTTGGAAATAATGTTGGAGTTTAATATGATACAGTTTAATACTATATACTCATGCGACTCACTGTCATTTCCTTGAGCTATGGCAGGAATAACTGATTCCTATCACCCACTATGCCCAGTGTCAAGTTACAATGTTGTAAACTACAGGTCACATGACAATGAAAATAAGCAAGTACCACAGGTACACTGGTAACAAAAGAGAACAAGGATTAAAAAAGATAGAGCTAGAAGCTAGTCCTTGAAATGTCTTTCAATTATAAAACATTCTATCAATACCTAGTCAAAAATGCATGTTTTCTTACATCAGAAATACACTCAATATCCACTATATACAATTATAAATGCACTGTATTAATTTATAACATTTCTAGTGGGAATCACATGAAATAGAAATTCTATGTGTGTAGAGCATTAATCTGTATCAATGCTACAAGCAGCAAGTAGGTCTGCGTGGGAAGTCACACTTAAATCATTTTTAGTGTACATAGTAACATATCTTGGCCTGATATCTGAGGGCTCTAGATAAAACTGAGAGGAAAATGGCCACCAGTGCAGCAAATGAAACTTAAATGACAAACAGGTTAACATGCATTTTCATTTAAAGCGGAGTTTAATTATGGTGTGAGGAAATTTAAAATGCTCTGATATCTTATAGCTTGTTATAAAAGATATTTGGATAAATGTTATCCTAAATTTGATAAATATGCAATAAATTTATTTATCAAACTAAAAGTTTGTAATCAATAGCAAATTATGAAACTGTAAGAAATTTTTCTGGCTATAAAAATCCATTGACTATTCTAGAAAGTAGACTGAATTATAATTTTGTTCACTTTATAGGAAATATAAAATCATTGTCATGTGAAAAGATGATCAAAGAGTATGCAGCAAAAACATAAAGGGGCAAAAGTATTTTAGAGACATATCTATTAGTGAAAATATACAATTTCTATAGATTTTGGGATACTTGTATTTCCTTGACTTCTGAGATTTCTTATTTGTTGTGATTTCTCAGTCAAAAGAAATAATGTTTTTAAACATACTTTCTCAATCATAGTTTTAGAATATCTTAATTAATGAGGGAGATATTGTTTATGCTGTGAGCACCATCAAACCCGCATCTACACTTTGGTTACAGAAAATAAAATCTTACATAATATAAATAATAACAATGTGGAAAAAACAGATGGTTAGAGTCTGTGTACATAGACTGACTCAGTTGTCATTTTTGATAGGTGGGGGTCAATAGATATTTTTAAAACCTTATAACTCAAGTTATAGGAGTTTATTATTGAAAGTAATAACTACAAGAATAAAAATTTCTAAGAAAAAATATAAAGTACCAGTGAAGGAAAAACAGCCATAAAAATGAAAAAGCATGTTTCATTTCCTTTTATTTCATGGTTTGGTTTCTCAAAAGTTATTGATAAAGTTGAGGAACAAAAAGCAAGACACAGAGGTATAAGAATATTTTAAAATCTTTGAAATTATTTTCATATGCATTTATTAAACTTCAAGCATTTTAGGGTAATATTAACTTTCATTGATGGGAGGGAGAACGTTGGATGTGTAAAAATTTAGTCATTTCTTGTTATTTATATTGTGGTGCTAATAACCCTTGGGGAAAAGAAATTAAAGCTATAAATAAAATAAATGAAACAGATTTTAAAATCCACAAATACCAAACAAACAGGAAAAACACACCTGACAGAGAGATATTTATGTATTAAGAACCACTGAAAACTGAAAGTGTAACAAAAATTTAAATTTTGAATGAATATTGCATGGAATCTCTTCAGAAAATATAGTATGAATTCAATTTATTGGGACTTTTCTTAGTCTAATTGTTTCCATTGAAATTTTCACAAACAGTGCAACTTTCCAAAGGTATATAATGAATCTAGAAAAATAATCTCTGATTAGTATTACATCTTGCAAAATTACAGATAAACTTGAACTTAAGAAACATCTTTACCTCATAAGTGTGTACATTGTATATGCATTTTCCAAGAGTGCATCAAAATGAAAAAATTCTATTTTTATATGACAGGATGTGTTTCTAGCCAGCCTTCTCAGGATAATATAAATTGTATTCTGTTTACATTTATAAAATAAATAGTAAATTCAGTTGCACATATTTGGAAACCCATCCAGTGAGTAGAACAGAATCAACCCTTACCTTGCTTGGGGTGTCAGTTCTAGGGCTGAGTGAACAGCCATTCTGGAACTGTGTTAACCAGTAGTAATAGAACTGTGCCAACAAGCATACAGAAATAAAAGGATGAATACATGATTTGTTTTTCTCCAGCTGAGCTTCAAGAAACATTCATTGTTTCATCCATGACATCACTGTATGATGACTGTCCTATCACACCTACTTTGAAAAATTCACATCAAAGTCATTGCAAACAGACAGAAAAATCTACCTTCAAAACTCTTAAACTAAATCACAATCTGCAGGGCAATGTGTGGGAGCAGTCGTCTATTTATTTCTAATTACCTGAGAATAGCAAGGAAAATTTGCTTCCAATATTCTTGCACCCCAGCTGGTCTTCAGCTTTCTGGGATGTGACAGCGAGGGTCATAAAAGCCAGAACAATTGTTTTTCAGGAGATCTGACTAAATGTTTCATTGTGCTGGCTGCTGTTGGCTCAGCTGCTCCTTGCTCCAGGTGTACTTCAATTTCTCTTTTCATTTTAGATTTTGGTCTCCCCTTTTCCCATTATGCTGAGTAAAATATGACTCAATGATTTGTGTAATGGGAAACTGATGTTATGTTTGTACTTTATTGACACAGCTGCCCAACAAACAGCTTAGCCCACATCTCTAAGTAGTGTAATTTATTGTTCACTATCCCCCTCTCACCCACATATAATGGGAAATGAAAGAAAGAGAGTGATATATTTTAATTTCAATTCTTTCTATAAACACTTAAATATTATCCAAGCCCCAATAATTAAAGCTGAAGCATGTAGTTCTTTCTTCTTGGATTTTTCGGTCCTGAGATATAACTTCCATTGCAATATAACTGTTCACATTAGCTTAGGTGGCTCCTTCTCACCCATCAAGGGGACAAATTGAGGCTCAGTTATCATTATTGCATTCCCAAGTGCCAGAGGCTGCCCTTTGAGAATATTCCCATATCCTTTACTGAGGAGGTGAAGTGATGCATCACTCCTTTAACTCAATATAGAAACTTCTCAGCATCCCTTAAGGGCCTATGGCAATGGTGAGAATCTGAGAGAAAAAAAAAACTTCTTCAGTGATATGTTGGAAGAAATGGTCACTTAGTGTTTTCAATTTGTAGCTATGAATTATACTTATTGTGTATTAACTGGCTAATACCTATCAGTATCCCCCCGGAACTGGACAAATAAACTTCTGTTTTCAAATTAATAAAATTTTATACAGAGAATGGTTTATGTGCTTAAATATTTGTGTTAGAACATTTAACTGATTAATTTACTTAATTAAAGTAGATACATTGCAAGAATAAACCTGGGTAATCAAAAGTGTAAGTGTCAGCGTTATATAACATTTTGCCAGAAAACAAAAAATGTTACTTGTGTGTGTCTCTGGAGAATGGAAGAAGTGGAGGATCCAAGAGTTTGTAAAGAGGATAAAAATTATCCATCAAAAGAGCCAATATTCTTTTTTTTTAATTGTACTTTAGGTTCTGGGGTACATATGCAGATCATACAGGATTGTTGCTAAAAAGCCAAGCTGCAATTCTGCTGGTTACTGATAGATTGTATCTATTTGCTATGGATTGAATGTCCCCTTCAAAACTTATGTTGGAGTTCCAGTATCATTTTAACAATATTAAAAGGTGAGAGCTTTAAGAGATGATCAGGTCATGAGAGCTCTGCCCTCCTGAATGGATGAATGCAATGATCATCGGAGCTGTTTAGTTAGTGTGAAACAACTTGTTACAAAAACAAGTTTGGCCTGATTGTTTCTCTGTTTCACATGCCCTTCACCTTCTACTCCTTCACCATGAGATGACCCTCATCAGATGCAGGTGCCATGGTCTTGGGCTTCTCAGCATCTAGAACCATGAGCCATATAAATTTTTCTTTTATAAATGACTCAATCTGTTGTATTCTATCATAGCAGCAAAAAGTGGACTGAGATTCTACTTGATCTGAGATTGCATGTGTGTTATTTTGTAAGTGAACTTTCTTTTATATACAAATGTATCTGTACAATAATGAGTATTTTGTGTATATTTTGAAGTACTGAAAGGAGAACACATTGTACTTTGCAAAAAGCAATCTAATCTGAAAAACCCTGCTTGGAAATGAGATATAAAAATAAAAATACTTTGTAAACTGTAATATGTTATACATGTGCTAATAATTGCTATTGTTATTGTATTTGTTATTGCTATTATTAATGCATAGTAAAATGATCATTTTCCCATATAACTGTAAGCCACTTTTTTTTCTTTTTTGAGTTGGAATCTTGCTCTGTTGCTAGACTGGAGTGCAGTGGCACGATCTCAGTTCATGGCAATATCCACCTCCCAAGTTCAAGCACAATTCCCCTGCCTCCGCCTCCCGAGTAGCTGGGACTACAGATGCCTGCCACCACACCCAGCTAATATTTTATATTTTAGTAGAGACAGGGTTTCACCATGTTGGCCAGGATGGTCTCCATCTCCAGATCTCATGATCCACCTGCCTCAGCCTCCCAAAGTGCTGGAATTACAGCCATGAGCCACCACGACTGGCCAAACCACTTTAAGTAGTTTGCTGAAGATCTAAATTGTTCTACATTTGAGAGTTACATTTTTGACTGAAGGTGCATGGCTCCTCTGCAGTTCCTGAAATCCTTAGATTAGATTTAGAAAATTAAAATTTTTCTAGTGCAATGGGATCATCACTAAACTATCTCAGTTATTTTTCAGTAGCTTTCATTTTAGGTAAATATGGACAAATTATTTTTATTTTTATTTTTTGTAACTTCCCAGTTATAGGACATGCTTTGAATCACCAATGCACAGTCAAGGCAGACCTTGGTCTACTTTTATAAGGTAAAATTATCTAATTATTTTCAATAGGGAATCTACTTTTTCTAGCACATTATCAATCCACTGAGTTCTCCATGTTACTTTATTCAATCAATATGTATTATATATTATTACTCTATGCGGGGCACTCTACTACCATTGCAAATAAAGCTGTGAACAAATAGCTACAGTTTGTCTTCCTGACACATTGAGTCTAATAGAGATATAATTAAATACCTGTCTTAGTCTGTTTTCTGTTGCTATAAAGAAATACCTGAGACTGGGTAATTTATAAAGAAAAAGGTTTATGTAGCTCATAGCTCTGCAGGCTGAGAAATTCAAGAGCTTGGCCTTGGCTTCTGGCAAGGGCTTTCACGCAGCATCAAAACATGGCAAAGAAAGTCAAAAGGGAAATGAACATTTACGAAGAGAGGGAAGCCTGAGGGGCAACCTGGCTTTATAACAACCTACCAAAAGGAACTAATTTATTCCCATGAGAACTAATCCAGTCTTGCAAGAGTAAAAACTTGCTATCTATGGAGAAGCATCAAGCCATTTATGAGGGATCAAACCCTACAGACCAAACACCTCCCACTAGGTCCCACTACCCAACACTGCCATACTAAGAATCAAATTTCAATACAAGATTTGATGGAAACAAGCAAAGCATATCAAACCATAGCAATTCCCAAATATAATACATATTTTAACTCTAATTACTACAAGTACCACTTGTATTTACCAAACTGGATGTCTGGTAAAGTTAGAACAAGAGAGAGGCAACTGGTTAAAAACAGTTATCTGAGAAATAGAAATTTAAAAATATAGAGGAGTTAGGTAAGAGTGGCAGAAATAACACGTGGAAAGTCCTAAGGTAGGTAAGATCTTGCAGTCCTCAAGGTTAGCACAGAAAGGTAAAGAAAGGCTGCCTTAGCAAAAACACACCAACGGCTTTGAATTTTTTTCTTGGTGAGATGAAAAACAATAGGGATTACAA
Source organism: Cacajao melanocephalus (assembly GCA_963573385.1). NCBI lineage: Eukaryota > Metazoa > Chordata > Mammalia > Primates > Pitheciidae > Cacajao > Cacajao melanocephalus. The sequence goes on along the minus strand of CAUYLG010029376.1, from coordinate 80,114 downwards.
AGGAAACTTGAATGAAATGAAGAGTGGTATGGAACTAAGGTTAGTGGTGAGGTGAGAGAAGATTGTGCTAGCTGACAAGAAGTGTATAGAAGGATTTCAGGTAGAAGTTAACAAAGGCATTTCTATCAATAAAATATAAACTTATATAAACTAAAATGCAAATCTACCTCTGATTCCCTAGTGATGGTGATGGAAGAATGTCTACTGAGGCCAGATATTGGAACAAGAAGGTACAGTATTGATTATAGACTGAATATGAGGAATAATGGAAAAACATTTCAGTACTATCTGTTAGGATTCATCGATAAAGTGAAATGTACTGAGATTGGAAACACTGAGAAAATAAAACTGTGAAGTAAGATCAAAAGTTTATTTTGCATCTCTAATTAGTTTTAGAAGTCTCTGAGCTATCTTTATGGTACCAGAATGGTGCCATCCATTCCACATGTAAGAAAGGCCAGAAACAGAAAGTCCAGAAATCCTGTAGATGCTACTCAACCTCATCAGTGTCTCAGACTTCTTCAATCTTCCTTCTGTTTGCATATGGTTTCTTTCATTCTTATGGCCATATTATGCTCACAAATGGCTAGTCTGTCTCCAGTTTCACATCCACATTCCAAATAGGAAGAAAGAAGGAAACAAAAACCAGGAGGAAAGTAAAGCAAGTGTATCACGAAGCATCTTTTCCAGCAGTTCTCCATAGACTGCCAATCACAATTCCTAAGCTTCAAAGAAATGCGTGCAATGTCTTTTTTTTTTAATTAAGCTGGGTACACTGATTTCCTAAGCATTCTTTCTCTCTCTTTCCATTTCTGTCTCTCATATCTCTTTTTCTTTTTTTTCTATTTACTGACAGTAAAAAAGAAGAGGGAAATAGATATTAGAAAGGCAACTATCAGAATCTGCCCCAGATGTCATTTATGATCTGAGTGAGAATAGTGTCGGTGAAGTTGAGGCAAAAGTCAAATTTAAAACTTTAGAGAACTAATGAAGAGAAGGTCTTGGTAAAAGTAAGCCTGGGCAGGAAGCTTGCCTGAGAAGAAAATGAGAGGAAAGGGGTCATATAAATGTATGTCAAGTAAAATCTATTAATGTTTAAATGTATAGGAAATGACTCTTGGCTCTTCTGGCTCTGTACTCCCTTGGCACCTGAAACTTGAGTAACCCTTCAACAAATACCTGTGAAATTAATGAGTAATATTGTATTGAGATCATTGATTTTTTTTGTCAGCCTTTCCCACATGTAAGTACAAATAATGTAAAAAAAAATGACATGAAACAGAACTGAAATGTTTGGAAGCATCAAACCATGCAGAACTATGTAAACCCTGCTAAGGTTTTTGTATTTTAACATAGATACTATGAAAATCAATGAAAGATTTGTACTTGCACAGACATGATAATTACAGTTTTAAAAGGATCCTCTTTGGGTCCAGGTAGAATTGGAGATGGGGAGTGAGACTAGAAGTCCAGAACTCAATATCTACTGCAATAGAAAAGGTAAGAGATATGAATGCATGAAATGTACTGGCGATGGTTACTTGAACTTTCTATGTTCTTTATTATATAATAGAAATATTAATGAAGACTATTTTAAGTGCTGTTCATGTGCTAGTCATGATTCTAAGTGGTTTCTCTCATCTATATTACAAATAGATAATATAGACACTTATACAAATCAAATTCCATTATGTAACTCTCCTTTAATTAAGCAACATATAGATAATAACAAATCACTGTGGGTTCTTGCCAAACCCAGAACCAGGATTTAAACTCAGGTCTATCTGGCATAAGAGCCTACTAGCTCACCACATACTCCAATAGGCAGCAGCATTATACTGCGGCTTAGGGCCGGGTCTTCTTCCTGCCTAGTGTAGCAATTCGAAGCCCACAATTCTGAGATGACATGTCTGCGTTCAATTCCAGCCTCCGTTCCTTCCTCATTGTGTTAACACAAGTATTTTTTTTACCAATCACTCATTGCCTCAGTTTTCTATTTTGTGAAATGAAGATGATGATAATATCTAACTTATAAAATTGATGTGAAGATTAAAAGAGTTCATATTTATAAGTACTCTTAAAGTAAGCATGACTTATATGATAATAGAGGTCTTAAATAAGTTTTCTCTATGTGCTAGCATTTAAACCCTCTGCATCATTCACTCAGATATTTTACTTTTAAGTGGATATGAAAAATTAATTTATTTAACTGTGTTCTTTGTTTTTCTATGTTAACTTTGACTTCAGCTGCTTAATTTACTTAATAGATCCCAAAATGCAAGATATCTAGTATTTAGTACTAGTAGCTATTATCTTGAAAGTGGGGCAACCATGCTTTCTTTTACTTTAATTGCTCATGCATTAGAGGGGCAACAGTTTTTATACCTTGGGTAATTTTCATATGCAACTAGCCTACAAATAACTAATATTTTCTTTTAACTCTTTCTGTTGGTAGACACTGTCATTTTTCTCAGAAATTGTCTTGTGAAAGCAAGACCCAGGGATAAAATAGAAAGTGCAAGAGAAACAAATCTGTTTCACTGGTTTTTACTTCTAACAAACAGAAAAAGAAGTCACCTCTTCTCTGGCTGAAACAGTTTTAGATGAGTACTGAAAATTACATTTTATGTTGGTTATTGCCACTATTGAAAAGTTCATCATTATTTTTTTCTCATGTGGCAGTCATGATGTATTTGCTAAACCAATCATGAATCTAACAATAAGAAAACAGTACCCAACACTACCTGAGGCAGGCCTGTAAGTACTGGGATGGATGTTAAGCCAAGCATCTGACTAGAACTGAATTCCAACACTCTCAGCTTCATTGTGATAACTTAAGATTTTATCACTTACTTGGATCTGGTATTGGGCAGATTTTTGGGCTGTTATCTCCAAAGCTACAAGCATCCAAGAAAATGGGAGATTTCTGTAAAGACCTAGCACAATTCTTACTCTCACTCAGGGTGTCTGTCTGGAGAACAGGCATTCATGGAGCTGGGGAGGGTTATCAGGGAATATGGCTGAGATTCTTTCTATACATATCTTCATGCACTTATGGTTGAGTCATTCTCTATCTCTTGTCTAGATCTATTGATATCATTTTGTCTTGGACTACTGTCTCCATGGTGACAGCCATGGAAATAGCAACACTGAAGAGAACTTTAAACTTTACTAATTCACAGGGAAGGAAGATAGAGAAGAAGACATAGATGTTAAAAGAAAAAAAAGAAGAAGAAAACTTTTTTATTTTATATTCACACCACTACTAACACCAAATGTCTGAAGTTTTTTTACAGCAGGCATTTCTCCAATTTTCCTAACACAAACTGGGTATTCTACAGTTTAATTCAATTCTGATGTGATCTACCTGAAGTTGTAATCAGATCCCACAAGTTAAGTGGTCAGTTTCTTTAGATTGCTCCCACTTCAGATGCCAATCACAAATCTGAGCCTCCAGTGCTTTTGATCAACTGACTATAAATTCGGGATTTCCATGATCCCTTCCCTTGGGTTTAATAACTTGCTGGAATACCTCACAGAATTTAAAAAAATGCTTACATTTATTGGTTTATTACAACTGAGGAACTGCCAAATGGAACAGATGCATAGGGCAAGGTGTGGGAAAGGGGTATGGAGTTTCCACAACCTCTTTAGGTGTGCCTGTCTCCCAGCACATCTATGTATTCATCAATCCAGAAGCTTTTCAAACCCCATTTTAGCTTTTTACTGAGGCTTCATTACATAGGTAGGATTGATTAAATCATTTGTCATTGAGAATTAATTCAATCTCCAGCCCGTCTCCCCTCTGAAGGTAGTGGGGGCAATAGGAGTTTCTGAAAGTTACAGCCCTTTAATCACATGCTTGGTTTTCCAGGCAGCCATTTATCTTCATCCTTAGGGTAAGTCCAAAAGCCCCTAAATTCAGATGTGGTTCAAAAGGGCTTGTGATGTATCACAAAGGACACTCCTTTCACTATCATCTCTTCTGATCTATCTCAGGAACCTGGGGAGGAAAAAAACCCATATATTACAACAAAAGATGCTCCTATAGCTCTTGTCAATTAGGAAATTACATGGGTTTCTGAAACTCTGGCCAGGAGTTGGGGATAAAAACCAAAATATATATTTTTTATATTACAGTATTTAGAGATGTTATGATTCAGACCTATTTTGTTGCCTAAGCATTGAGAACTAAAACCTTCAAAGCTCAGAAATAAAAGGGTTGTGAAGCAGACCAAGGGCAACCCAACTGGAAGAGACTGCAGATAGCAAGATGGAAAAATTTGAACGCATGCTTATGTAACAAGATTTTTTTCCCCCACATGTAAAGACTAGATGAAATTGAGGTTGAAAGAAGGAGACGTGATGTAGACAAAAGAGGCAGGTTTGGATAATAGGGAGTTACTGGGGTGGCGGATCTTAAGAAAAATGCCATGTTCAAAGTGGAAGGGATTTACCTGGTTTACCCTTTATCCACCCAGAGGCCAATGACATTCTAAGGGACCCTTCCTATAATATATGAAGACTATTCTGTTTACTTTTTGAATTCATGCCTAGGCTTTAGATTTGAGAGCTACCCCTGTGCCTGTCAGAGCAGAGCAGAGAATGGGAAAGAAATGGCAGGACCCGGAGAAGGAAGAGGTTTCTTCACTATGCAATGGCAATAAATTTTCACTGAGGCGAGTGCGTATACCTGAAAAAGTATCCAGGATTGAGCCACACTTCATATATGTGGACTATCCCCTCGTTGAAATGACCACAGCAGCAGAATAGAGTGAGGTCTATAAAAGCCATACTATGTACACATCTCATCTACTCACTGCAACTAGAACTCCGGCTCAAGATAGTACTGGAAAGAGAGAGCAGGAAACAGAATGTAAATTGAATTTAAGATTAAAGTTTTAAACTGGCTTGAGTTTTTACCGCTGGATCAACTGGAAAGTTATGGTTTCCGCCCAAGATGTCATTAAAGGACAGGAAAAAGAAGAGTTAGGAACGCAGCATTGAAACTAGTGATTGGGGAAAAGATTCATATTTATAGCCTATTGCATAATTTAGAATCATCAATATAGTGTTGATATATAATATGTATAACAAATATGTAGTAAAAATTAGTCTTAAATCTTCTTGTTTATTTCAGTGTTTATTTGTTTATTTTCTTTCTCCTTCCACTAGATTATAAGCTCCATTAAAATCCCAGGGAAAATAAGTGAATTTTATAGTTATGCTGCATTAAATCAGGCTAACAATTGTAAAATATAAAAAGCAAATTTTCCCAATCCATCAATGTTTATTATTATACATTCAAATTTCCAAGAATCTCCCTCTGCTGTCCCAAGACTCAGTAATTCAATTGCTCATTTCCCCATTTATTCACTCAATAAATATGTATTTAACTTCATGCACATTGCAGTATGGTAGGTGCAGACTGCACACGGACTTAGAAACAGATTTTTCCAAAGAACATAAAATCTGAGATGGACTAACAAGATGGAATTCAATAAGTCAGTTGAGAGGAAGGTGTGAATTGTAGAATTAAGTTGTATTTACAGATGCTGTTAGCTTTTCAGAAGATGGCAGGTTGGTCAGAGCATGGTTATCAAGGAAGCAGTAACAGACCTGTGAAGTGTGAAGAGGGAGCAGAAGTTATTTACATCACTTAGAAGAAGTGAGGAAGTGAAAGAAATAAGTTGGTGTTATTATTGAAATTTGTGGGCCTCTACAAGTAAATTATTAGGCATTTATAGGATCTAATAGGAGAGGACCTAGAAAACAGGACTGAGAAGTTTGACTTAACTTGACAGAAAATCTTGTATCATGTTTCTATAAGAAATCCATAAAACACAGAATTAAGATAGAGACAATGAGAAGAGACTACTGGCAGCCAGCCTGGATGTATTTAAGATCAGGGTTGGGCCTAGAAATTGGGGTAAAAGTCAGGATTCAGGTGGAGGTAAGCTGCAGGTACTGGAAGTACACAGAGGAGAGAAACAGGCAGCTGCATTCCTCCTTCTCCCAATCACTATTATACATGTAAATTTATAATCTTGGTCATAATATTTCCAAAATGATTAACATGATTGTGTAATGGCATCAGAGCTAATAAATGGGTAACAGTGATTCTAACTCAAACTTCCTTAGCTGACTGGTTTAAATGGAGAAATTTAAAGGGACATAGAGAACGTTTTTGTCCCCATGGTATAATCCAGGAGCTGTATTAGTAAAAGACTGTTACATTTGATGTAAACAATAGGGGCACTATTCATGGAGTTTGCTACTGCTGTGGTTTTGTGGCTCAGCCACTGGAACATCTACAATATGAACAAACTGAATTTAAGACCTTTTCATGTCGCTTTCACCCTCAAGAAAAGCTCAATAACTGCTGATCAATATGCTGTGCAGAGCTCCTTCCTGAAACTGCTGGATAATTTTTACTGCAGTTATAATTATAGCATTTACTCATTTTTTGGTGTAATTACTGATGTTCACAGTAGCTCAACTTGAATATTTCAAAATCATTTGAATATTAATTTAACATATATTTCTTCTGTTTATTCTTCTTTTATTTTTAGCTGCTACATACAGTTGCTTCCTTTCTAGAAGAAGCCAAAGAAATGACACTTCTTGGAAGCCTTCCCTGACCTTTGCCACCAAATGATGAAGTTGTAGTACATGAATTCTGCACTATCCATCTGTCATTGTGATATTGTGATACAATAATAAATACGTATTTGGTCCTCATCCTGAGCTCCTAGCACAAAGCTCCTAAAACCCTTGGAATTCCTGAGTGATAGGGGTGAGAAGAGTGTCTTTTATTATTTATGACAAATCGCTTTGAACTATACCTGAATTCATGTTAGTGAGGTGACTGGTGGAGGATGGGAGCTCCTTGCCTGAGAAATTAATCATGTGATTCGAGGGTGGAAGTTTAGACCCAATCTCCTCCCTCACCTCCAAGGAGAGGAGAGGAGCTGGGAATTGAGTTAATCACCAACGGCCAATGATTCAATCAATCACATCTACAAGATGGAAGCTTTATAAAAATCCTAAACTATGGGTTTGGAGAGCTTCCAGGTTGGTGAATGCAGACACATGCTGGGAAGGTAGCTCCTCCCAGCAAAGCTCCTGCACTCAGGACCTTTCTAGACCTCACCCTATGTATCCCTTGAAGGTAGGAGGGGGACTTGACTCCAGAGGTGAGGCTTAGGCCTCAGATTGAAGACTAGCTGAAACAGGGAAGAGGTGAAAGTACCTCTTCATAAGACATGCCTGCCAGTGCCATATCAGTTTACCATTGCCATGGCAACATCCAGAAGTTACCGCCCCTTTCCATGGCAACAACTCAAAGACCCAGAGGTTACCACCCTTTTCCTAAAACTTTCTGAATAATCTGCCTTTTAATTTGTCTGTAATTATAAGTAAGTATAAATATGACGGCAAAACTGCCTCTGAGCTGCTCCTGGGCACATTGCCTGTGAGGTAGTCCTGCTCCACAAGGAGCAGTACATCTGCTGCTGCTACAAACTGCTGCTTCAATAAAAGTTGCTGTCTAATGTTACCAACTCACCCTTGAATTTTTTTCTAGGTGAAATCAAGAATCCTCCTGGCCTAAGCCCCAGTTTTGGACTTTGGGGTTTTCGCCTGTCCTGCATTACCTTCCTCAGGCTGTTTATTGGTACCTTTATAATAATCTTCTTTTTTTTTTTTTTGAGATGGAGTTTCATTCTGTCACCCAGACTGGAGTGCAATGGCTCCATCTTGGCTCACTGCAACCTCCAGCTCCCAGGTTCAAGCAATTCTTCTGCCTCAACCTCCCCAGTAGCTGGGATTACAGGCGTGTACAACCATGCTCAGCTATTTATTTTATTTTATTTATTTTATTTTTTAGTAGAGACAAGGTTGTGCCATGTTGGCCAGGCTGGTCTCAAACTCCTGACCTCAGGTAATCCACCCACCTCAGCCTCCCAAAGTGCTGGGATTACAGGTGTGAGCCACCACGTCCAGCCCCTTTATAATACCCTTTGTTATAAGCTAATAATAGTAAAGTATTCCCTTGAATTCTGTGAGGTGTTTTAGAAAATTATGAAACTCCAGGAGGTGGTTGTGGGAACCCTCAATTTGTTGCCAAGTTGGACGGAAGTGTGAGCAACATGAAGACCCTCTGCTTGTGATTGGCTCCTGAAGTAAGGGGGCAGTCATTTGAAACTCAGCCCTTCATCTGTGGGGTCTGCACTAACTCTAAGTAGTTAGTGTCTGAGTAAATTAAACTAGAGGGCACCCATTATATAATGTCTGCAGAAAATTATATAATTTCTTTTTGAAGAAAATTCATACATTTGGTGTTAGAATTTTATAAGAAGAGTAACATTTTTTCCAGTTAGTTTTTAATTATGGAGTGAAATGTGTAAATTTCTTATGTTGCTTTTAAATCATTAGTTTTAACTCTGTATATGCTTGTGAGTTCAACCAAATTTTAAATTATTTGAGAGAAAAAGTTGTGGACTATAAATTTACTGTAGCCAGAAAGCACAGTTGTTATTTTTTAAAAGAATACTATGCCTAAATTACATAAAATATGACCACTTTTCCTTGAGTCATTTTCATTTTCCTTTCAGAGACAGCAAAGGGGGCTAATTTTCTTTTTGTAACACTACTCAAATGTTCTCACACAGTCCGAGTTGTCTAAAATCTCTCTCTTCTTCTCCCACAAAATTACCTACTGAGTGCAATGTCCACTATTTGGGTGATGAGTATACTTGAAACCCAAACCTCACCATCTCACTATATATCTGTGTAACAAACTTACGCATTCACCCCCTGGATCCTCTGAATTAATCATTTAAAAAAAAAATTTAGTTTCCTACCAGTAACTTTATGAATCTCTTCTCAGATACTTTCACTCTCAGCCATCCTGTGCTCTGCCTGAAAACCAAGAAACTAGTTTCTGAAAATATGTTAAATAAGCAGTAATCTTACCCAGGTAATACAATAGCATAGTGACTTAATCAGAGAAGTTATGTTAGAAATTTTAGAAAAATGCTTGTATTGGGACAACTTTTATTACTAACACAATTCAGTTGTATTGGTAGTTATCTATTTCACAACCTGTGCATCTTAAAATCTTGGTAATCCTAAAAAAACCTTTATTTAGAGAGTTAATATGAAATGCTTTAAGTTAGATTAAAGACTGTTTGTTTTTTCTTAATTTTTGCAATAATGCCATCTTCTTTGCATCGATTTTCCTTCAGATGAACAGAGAAGTGTGTACAATTGGAAAGAGATCCATAGTAAAAAAAAAAAAATTAAGTCTGGCGATTAAGGCCCCAGAGAAGCAAATATGGATTGCTGCTTACATTAAAATGTTTTTGAGGGCACAGCGACTCACACCTGTGCTTTGGGAGGTGGGAAGATTGCTTGAGCCCAGGAGTTAGCTTCAGGCTACAGTGAGCTATGATCATGCCACTGAACTCCAGCCTGGGAGACAGTGAGACCCTATCTCTAAATAAAAATGAAAATGAAAATAAAATGCATTTGGCTCACAGCAAATCCATCTGGTATGAAATAGCATTCTAAAAGTAGTATGATAGGAGAAGATGACCCTGTACAAATTATAAGTGGTCTACTTATTTCTGGTGACCTTATATATACCAGTGCACAGAGCAGTCATTTACTCTATCCCTTTCCCCTATGTGATATATTCTGTTGGGATAGAAAAGAGACTTACGTGAGCACAGTCTCACCTTAACTGCACTACACCGTGATCACAGTGATGGTAGTTAACAAACAATCTACCTGCTCATCTCTTTTAAAGAATAATTTCCATTTCATAACAATTCAAGTGTTTATTTTTAAATCAGTGATCTGAATTAGATACTCCAGGAGGAATTACTGGACTTCAAAATGTAACATGTTGCTAAGATAGAGATAAAACCCACTCAATTGTCCCATACAACTGCTATTTTTTTTTTTAATAAATAAACATAGAAACTGATCTTCTCAGTGTTAAAACTTGAGAAAGTTGCATTTGTCTTTTCTGAGATCCCTTCTCAGGAAATCATCTGTCAGGCCTCCCAGACAGCATTAAGGAGCTGAAACTTACCAGATCACATCTGGACAATGAGAAGCCAGACCCCTCCCTCATCATGATTGCCTACCCAACCACCTGCTTCCTGTTGACCAACTCCTCTTCCTTACTCCTCCCTAATTCCTGTTTTCCATACAGGGTAACATTTCTTCCCTGCTATATAAACCTCTAATTTTACTCAAGGAGATGAATTTGAGACTGATCTCCCATTTCCTCGGCAGCAGGACCCAATTAAAGCCTTCTTCCTTGGCAATAATTGTTGTCTCTGTGATTGGCTTTTTGTGTGGTAAGCAGGAGGACTTGAGATTTTGGTAACAGAGGTAGTTTTTCTGTTTGAAATGATCTCTAGCTAAAATGAGAAAGAAGAGTTCTAGAAAGTTCCTCAAACTTTCCTGTGACATCCAAGTACTTTTTCCCACCATTGACCAAATCCAAATAATCTGTGAATAACATTTTGATAGTCTATTAGTCAATTATTATATTGTATTGTAGCCAAAATAATTGCTCAACTTTGCTCATCACTCTGAGAACAAATTTCTGGCCATTCCAGACACTTTACACAAAATGTTATTTTTATTTCTCCAACTATAAAAATTTAGGAAATAAAACACAATGTTGGAAAAAAACATATCACTTCAATATAAATTTTTATGTAAAAGTTGATCACTAAACTCGATATCAGCATTCAATTATTTATATAGTTTACTTTTGTAAAACTGCCAAATTTTATTATTTCAGACTTTGAAATAACCAAAGCAGATTGAGTATTTAAACCGTTGGTGATGAATTCAGTCTGTAAACATTCAACCTGGTGTTGTCTTTAATGATGCAACTAGTGAAGACTGTGGGTGAAAAGAAATGTCAAAGGAAGGTTATTGATCCTTGATTAATTTCATATAATCTCTTCTCAGCAACAGTATAAAGTGACTATCATTATCCTAATGATACATATGAGTAAAATGATTTTAAAAAATTTTGTGGTTTGCTAAACATTACTCAAATAATGATGCATGGTTAATAGCCAAAGCCCCTAATTGATGATGAATCTGGTCTTTATTGACTGATCTTAACTGCTTCAATTTTTGCTGGTCATTTATACCTGCGTTTTTTAAATTTACATCTTCAAGAAGATTTTAAATTTGGTTTCTTGTTTCTATATTATGTTTAATGTAACAGAGATCTAGAAAAATTCTGAAACTTGATTGCTAGCAAATGATGGGTTGAATTTGAGGCCAAATATATCAGATATTACTCTGCTACTATGTCACACTGTATGCCACCCACAAACCAACAAGAAGGAAATTGTTATTTCCAGAATTTTTCCAAATGATTGCAGTGTTGCAGATTCATGATCATGGGTACAGTTTTCTTAACAAGTGAGAAAAATATATGATTTTCTGTTTTCAAAAAGAGGCTGTAAGAACACAGAAATACTTACATAGTATATTAGGGCCTACAAATCTTATTCAGATGTATTATCTTGTATTGTTGGTTCTATGTTGTCACATATGATAAATAAACACTTTTATTTTATTCATTTTGTTCCTTTTAAATTGGAAAAAGAATATGTAATTACTTCAGGAACATGTTTTCTTCTTAGCTTTATGGTTTTCTGGGACCAGAGGCATTCTCTAGCAGGGAGGCACCAAAGCAATTAATGGCTTGATATAAACGAGACTATGCCCCATTGCCATTAATGTCAAAAAGAGATGCTTGCAGTGTTAGCAATTCAAGTACACATACATACAAATTTATAAGAGCTACTATGTTTTGAGCTACCTTTAAATGTATATTTTTCTCTCTACCGTCACTTGGATAATGAATTAAATAAGTTGAGAACTAATTTGTTAAAATGGTGTCATAAGTGGGTGTTGAACAATGAGAACACATGGACACATAGGAACATCACGCACTGGGGCCTGTCAGGGCGTGTGGAGCTAGGGGAAGGATAGCATTAAGAGAAATACCTAATGTAGATGATGGGGTGATTACTGCAGCAAACCACCATGGCAGGTGCATAGCTATGTAACAAACCTGCACATTCTGCACATGTGGCCCAGAACTTAAAGTATAATAATAAAGAAAGGTACCTTCATTTATTTACACTGTAAGTCACCCAATTAAACTTCAATCTTCATAATATAGAAACAGGCCTTCTTTTTCTTCACTTCTGTGTAATTCCTGCAATTCTGTTTCTTCTCTTGAACTACAGTCTTATTTTTGAATACTGTTCTCTTACCCTCTATTTATCTCTGCCTCCTTCACAAATAGGGTCTCATTGCATGCACTCTGAAACTTCCTTACATTTGTCATTCCATTGATGTAAACATACTATTAGTCAATTCAACATTCAAGGTGAGTTCATAAAACTGACTTACAGAAGAGCATTACAGTGTTTTTTGTATCATTCTCAATCATATCCTCATTTTTTTCCAACATCGTACATTGAAATACTCATAATGATGCATAGATCCTTTTCCTGAGAGGTTACAATGCAAGGTGAAATAGGAATACTTTCTGGTAATATATTACATGTCACACAGTGATTTCAAAGCACTTTGTTAACAAAGAAAGATTATTATCATCAATTTAATGGAGACTGAAACACACAAGTTAAATTACTTTTTCAAAGTTGAACAGAAAGTAAGTTACTACATTATGAAGATAATTCATATTCTTGTCATTATGGTGTTTAATTCTATCTACTGGAATACACTTTCTTTCAGGCTGTCTTCTGTATGACAATTTACTGCCCACTTGGCAGAGCAGAGGCTCAAATTCATGAATATGAGAATCTGCATGTATGTAGGCAGCATCTGGGTTTATCTAATCATACAGTGATATGGTTTGTCTGGTTGGAGCCAAAGTGGAACTGGTTCACTGCATCTGAAACTGCTCACATTCTCAAATGTACATAGTTTTAAAATCTGGATAAAAGAGTATAGTTAAAAACACTAAACAAGATAAAAAAGAAAACAACAAGCACACGTTTCATCACTTGAAAATCAACCTGAACTAATTTTGATATTACTCTTTTTTATTATGAGTATATGCACATCAGTGTGCACTTTAAGAATTAGGATTATAACATATATCTGTGTCTTTAAAATTTTTCCACTTACTATTATTTCTGAGTATTTAAACATTAATGAGCACTTTCCACAGTATCTTAAGGAGCCACTTTTAATGGGTTCTTAATTTTCATATATGTGTATATATGTATATGTGCATATTTATCCATAATTTATTTAAAAAGTCCATGACAATTTCTGTTGATATATACTATTTATAAAAAACCTTAAATTTCTTATGTTTATGGATACATGATAACTATTATTGCATATATTTATGGGACACATGATATTTTGATCAGTGTGTAATGATCAAATCTGGGTAATTGGGATATCCATCATCTCAAACATTTATTCTTTGTGTTGGGAACATTGTAGATCTACTCTTCTAGTTGTTTTGAACTATACATTAAATTATTGTTACATACAATAAATTACTGTTAACTATTGTTGCCCTATTGTACTACTAGATACTAGATCTTATTTATTCTAATGCAAGATTTTTCTTGGTTACTTTGCCACCTGGGACCTCTGGCTGGCAACGTCCCTGCCCAGGCCTTACTTGGGCATGCTACCTGCTTCAGGAGGTGCCCCTCCCACTAGGCCTGCCCAGGCCAATCTGGCTTGCAAGGGTGAAAAAGGCAGAGAAGAATTTTATTGAGTGACAGAACACCTCTCACCAGAGAGGGGATGCAGGGATGGTCCCTTTTCCCTGCAGTCCAGTGGTTTCTCCCTCAATGTGGCTGAGTCTGGGGCTTTTATAGGCTCAGGATGGGGCAGTGAGTGCTGATTGGTTTGTGACTGTGCAAAGAAAGGCTAATGCAAAGGCACCACTGAAAGGTGGGCACAACAGTGTAGAAAAGCAATTAGAATAGGGTAGGCACATGTAAAATATGGAAGGGGTGGGGATCAATCAGAGAAAAGCACAGCAAATGGGAAGACAGGTACTCAATCTGGTCCATAGATTTGAAGTGCACCTTGGCTTTCAGACTTTAAACTGTCTCCCGCTTGGAGGTGGGGTTTCACTGGGGACTCACCCCTATCTGCCTAGGCATTTGTCTTCCTCCTGCCACTGTCACTTCTATCTTACTACCTTTATACCTATTAACTAATTCTTCCTTAATCCCCCACCACCCCCCACTACGCTTCTCAACCTCTGGTAACCACCATTTATAATGGTGGTAATTATAATAATAATTTTTTAACTCCTACAAATGAGTGAGAATGTGTGATATTTGCCTTTCTTTTCCTGACTTATTTCACTTAACATAATGTCTTCCAGTGCCATCCATTCTTTTATAATGGCAGAATAATACTACATTGTGCATATATGCTATGTTTTCTTTCTTCATTCATTCATTGATAGACACTTTGATTGATTCCATATCTTGGCTATTATGAATAGCACTACAATAAACATGGAAGTGCAAATATCCCTTTGATATACTGCTTTTCTTTCTTTGGATGTATATTCGGCAGTGGGATTGCTGGATGATATGTTATAGTTTTATATTTTTGAGAAACCTCCATATTATTTACCATAATGGCTGTACTAATTTACAATGCCACCAACAGTTTACAAGGGTTCCTGTTTCTCCTCATCCTTGCCAAAACTTGCTATCTTCTATGATTTTGTTAATGGCCTCTCTAACTGGATTATGATGGTATTTCACTGTGGTTTTGACTTGCATTTCCATGATAATTCGTGATTTTGAACAAATTTTTCATATACCTGTTGCTATTTGTGTCTTCTTTTGATAAATGGCCAATCAAAATTTTTGCCCATTTTTAAATTAGATTATTTTTTTATTGCTATTGAGTTATTTGATTTCATTATATATTCTGGTTATTAATCCTTGTCAGCTAAATAGTTTTAAAATATTTTCTCCCATTCTGTAGGCTGCATCTTTACTTTCTTGACTGGTTCCTCTGCTATGCAGAAGCTTTTTAGCTTTATGTGATTCCATTTGTGAATTTTGGCTTTGATTGCCTGTGCTTTTGAAACCTTACTCAAGAAATCTTTGCCCAAATCAATGTCCTGAAGCATTTCCCAAATTTTTAATAGTAGTTTAATAGTTTCAAGTTTTACATTTAAATCTTTAATCCATTTTAATTCTATTTTTGTGTAGGGTGAGAAATAGGTGTCTAGTTTCATTCTGCATATGGATGTCCAGTTTTCCCAGCGTCATTTACTGAAGACACTGCCCTTTCCTTAGTGTATGTTCTTGGTGACTTTGTGAAAAATGAATTGACTGTAAATGTGTGGAATGATTTCTGCCTATTCTGTTCCATTGGTTTATGTGTTTTTATGCAAGTATCACGTTGTTTCGGTTACTATAACTCTTTGTAGTAGAATTTAAGTTAGAGAATGTGACGTAAGCTTTATCCTTTTTGCTCAGGATTGCTCTGGATAGTATGACTCTTTTGTGGTTTCACATGATTTTTAACACTTTTTTCTATTTTCATGAAGAATATTGGTAGTTCGACAAGTATTTCATTAAATCTGTAAATTGCTTTGGATAGTACAGGCATTTTAGCAATATTTCTTCTTCATAAGATTTACTTCATTTGAAATTTATTTTTATTAATGTAGAGTTATAGCAAACCAAACCACTAGCACTTGGAGGCAGATAGTAATATATTTTTTAAAATTTCCCAATTGATTCTAATATTGAAGCAGCATAGAGTATGAATGCTTCATATAAATAATAAAATTTAAAGTTATGTAAATATAAAAGGTTACAACTTTATTTTTCCTGCCAAAATGTTATTGATGTTAGTATATACATTTTTCTCTGTTGTATAATTTTTTGGCTAAAATCTGCCAGATTTAATACTTAATGATTTCAGTATATTTTACACAGAACTTTAAGGTTTTCATTTTTAATTTTCTCATTGATCAGCTGTTGTTTAAGGGAAGGTTTCCTTTTTAGAAATTAATTTCTGAATACATAATAGATTTTTTATTTATTGCATCAAAAGCAGACTCAACGTCTTTATTATTTCAATACATTGGATTTTATTATTATTTTATTGTATTCTAATATTTCATAGGATTCTGAGAATGTTCTTTCATCACTTGAAGGAGTGATGTGTTCTTTAATATGATAGTTTAGTATTTAGTATATACATTGACCAGATACATCTTATTTATTGTGTCATGTAAGGCTTCTTTACCCTTAGTTGAATTTTGTCCAGTTGCTATGTCCTGAATTGAAAAACATACATCTTATTTTGTTTGTGTGGTTTGTTTTGTTACCTCTCCTTTATGGAAGCATCTGCTTTGCCATTTGCTGTATACATATTAATAAATGTGATAAACTAAAGATTATACCTTCATCATCTCCTTTTCTGTGGTTTTGTCTGTATTTTACTGTATCTAATTTGAAAACATAATTTTTTTCTTTTTCTTTATATTTGCCTAGTAGAACTTTTGTCATAACTACACTTTTAAATTCTTTATTATTTTTGTTTCTTAACAATTTTACTTTAGGGATACTTCTTGCCCTATGAAATAGACGAGATTTTGTTTTGTGAACCAATCAGAAAGGAGTTATGTGAGATTAGCTATGGATAGATAGATAGATAGATAAATAGATAGGTAGATATGAAAAAGGTTGTGTTTCTCTCATGTGTATTCTTTTAAAATATATTAAAATCTTTTACTACAAATTTTTTTCTTCCTCAGTTATTCTGAAATTTAGAAAGTTTTTTTTTAGCCTACTTACCATATTAATAATGTCTTTAGCTTCTTTTTTTTTAGGTAGTATCCTCTGGTTTCTTAGAATGAAAAATGTGAAATGAGCTTTTATCCTGTTTTTAATACTTCCTACTCGCTTTCCCAATTCATTCTATAAATCATCTTTCTTAGTATTTTCCTTTGTATATTTGATTATGCTTTAAAGTCTAATACTTATTTGTTTCTAGGGGGTCTTTGATTTTTGGTTGTTATAAATGAGGCAATGAAAAGGCATATTCTACTTTTCATCCTTTAAACTACTTCCTCCATTTTTGTTAGCTGTGTCATTTCTATATTTACAGATAGCTGGCATTTAAAATTATATTCTGTCATTACTTTTCCTATCTAACTTTTTGTTTTGATTTGGCAGTTCTTTTGCATTCACCTTCCAGGAATCTCTGAAAGCTCTGAGAAATATTTCATCATGTATTTTTTATTCAAAACAATTATAGCCATTATCCTTGAGAAAGAGTTTATTGGGACATAAGAATATGGGGCCCCACTTTACCTTCTTATAGTACCTGTGGACAATATTTGCAACCTCTGCATTCTTTATCTCTGAAGTCCAATTGAGGTAGATCAACATGTCTTATTTCTCAGTCCTGAGAGGATGAAATAAAAGAAAACTGGGAAAAAACAGTAAATGGTGCTGAAGGCATACTACAGTTGCCCTTGATACTCATCAATATAAGAAACTCCCACTAGTGCCATGACAGTTTATAAATGCCATGGCAACACCTGTTAGTTACCACACCTTTTCTAGAGATTTCAGAATAAACCACCTCTTAATTTGTATATTACTAAAAGTGGGTATAAACATAGCTAACCAATAGCCCATATGCTGCTACTGTAGGTGCACTTTCCATGCTCCCTGCTTTGCATGGAGCAGCTACTCTGCTATACACTGCCCCTTCAAAAAAACCTACATAATATAACTGCTGGCTTATTCTTAAATTATTTCCTGAGCAAAGCCAAGGAGCCTCCCATGCTAAGCCCAAATTTTGGGGCTTTCCTGTCTTGCATCCATCTGGTGCCCTACATGGAATTCAACAAGAAAGCAAGAAGTGAGAGAGCAGGTGAGGCAGTGATCTGGCAATCAGTAAGATGCCAAGAGATGGCGAGGTGGCAGTTGAAGCTGCAGAGCTCTAACCTGAACACTGTAACACTGAGAGCTGCTAACACTGCAGAGCTGCATGTTAACCAAAGGTTCTTTCCAGGGCCATCTTATTTTCTGGCAGAATGGCAGAACTGAGCAAATAAGCAAGTGGCTGCAGTGCTTCCACTTCATGTGCAACCCACGGCTCTGACTGGTAGGTCAATGGTCTATTCATTGATCCCCTTGTGGCTGATGACCCCATCCACATCAGGGAAACCTGGGGGAGACCTTTACCCAGGCCCCAAGTTGGAGACTGGACAATGTCATTTTGACTCCTGAAAATAGGTGAGTGTTCCCCTGACCCTGCTTTTGATATTGAGGGAAACAACCTACACCCTCACTGCTGCTTTGCTTAAGTTCATTTTTGCCTGAGGTTTCCAGACCTGTAATTTGACAGATGACTCCCTGCAGCAACAGACAAATGGCTACTAAACACTTTCTTTGGTGTCTCCATTTCTGTGTGAGCTCTCTGGCAGCTTGGGAACTCCAGGGCACCCTTTGAGCAATTCTATTTGCCCCTTCCTTCTCTTCCTTCATTAAAAAACGTGAGATTAAAATAAGCTTTTAAAATCAAAATTACCATGAAAACTACCTTACTAAAGTTCTGGTCTATAGCTTTCCTTGGATTACCTATCAAGGCAGACAAAATTTAGCCTTGTAGACAGGTCTTAATCTTGTCAAAAATAATTTGAAATCCAACAGTCTTTTATAAAGTGGTGAATTTATATTGCCACATTATGACTAGAATTCTGAGGTAGATGCTATTGGACCTTTGTGTGTATGTACACACATTTAGATATTTTTATGTGTATGTACATGCATTATGTGTTATGTCTAGCGTGCTATCAAATTGGTTTATAAGTAAGTGAATACTTATAAATTAAGTAAGTTCATATGCTTTTCAAGTTTACATGAATCTTGGGAAAATATAATTGATTTTAAAATTATTGATTAAAAATAGGAATGTCTTCAGAATTATATAAATAAGACTAATTTAAGGTTGTTGACTCAATAAAGACAGCTGAATCTTCTGAGTTATTGACAAAACAGCCATATGTTCAATTTTAAAAGTCTTACTTAGTGGTTCACCTAATGTTTAGATTTTAAAAATGATTAACCAGGATATAACTTTCAGTGATTAGCTTTGTGTAATATTGCATTTATCATAACCAATCTCAGTAAACTCCTAAAAATTAATAATGATAAATTAGGTAAATTAAATGAAATAAATGCTTATAGATTAACTTTTTGTGTAATTTAAACATTTCAGATTGTTTTGGATGTTTATTGGGTGTCTGGCTCATTGACACTTAAAAAAGTATTTTTATATGGGAAACTTCTTTTTTTTAAAATTGTTAAATGTTTCTCATTTATAAAATACTAACATCTGAAAGACAGTTTAGAATTTCTCATTTCCTAGGTTCATATAAAATGTGCTAAAGATAATGTGTTTTTATTTAGAAAAAGAAGAATTTTGTCTAATTCAACATTTCTCAAAGGTTGATTTAAGTTATGGACTTTAAAAGGTTAGTTATGAAACTAGGTAGAATGGAGGGAGAAATATGAAGAAAGTTGTGGATATAAAGATGTATTTTTGTTACAGAAAGATATAAAGAAAAGAGTAATTTTATATAAAAAGGATCTTGTATGGTGATATGGTTTTGCTGTGTTCCCATCCAAATCACATCTTGAATTGTAGTTCCCATAATCCCCATGTGTTATGGGAGGGACCTGAGGGGAGGTAACTGAATCACGGTAGTGGTTTTCCTCATGCTGTTCTCCTGACAGTGAGTGAATTCTCACCATATCTGATGATTTTAAAAGGCACTTTTCCCCTTTTGCTCGTTATGCTTCTCCTTGCTGCTGCCAAGTAAAAAAAGGATGTGTTTACTTCTCTTTCTACCTTGATTCTAAGTTTCCTGAGGCTTTCCAAGCCATGCTGAACTAGAGTCAACTAAATTTGTTTCCTTTATAAATTATCCAGTCTTGAACAGTTATTTATAGCAGCATGAAAATGGAATAATACATATGGTAAGTTATTATCCTAGAGTAAAATGACTGGTTATTAAAAGATATGATAGGAAAAGTCAGAAAGTCCAAGAATGTAATAAATAATTTGTGTAAGTTTTGATAATGTCTGTGAAGGGCAATTTATGAAGAAATTTTGCATGTGATTAAGTTGGCTGAAATTAAAAGGGAATTGTTTATAATAGTCTTTCTAAAGAATACTCTCCTGTGTTAAAACAAGTGAACTCAAGGTATTAAGAAAGCCTGAGATGATACCTCTATTTTAGCATTTTCATCAGCTCCTAAAACTTTTCTTCTCCAATTCTAACTATTGTTATGACCTCATGCTGAACTATTTTATATTAGAAGTCTATAAAAGCAGTCTTCTTCTTCAATATAGATTGATTCTATATTCTTGGTTATTTGAGATGTGTAACTTTATTTTTACCTTATGGTTTTTGACTCTCATATTGCTTAAAAAAGGTTTTAAGGGCTAATGAGTGCCTTCCCATCCCCATTCTCATATGGACTGGAAGATTTATGGCTATAAGAAACCTGAAGGACTAACTTAGAATGCTACAAGAAACAGGGGATCAGGCATGCCTTACTATGTCCCCCATTTTGGAAATCAGACCAGGTTCAAAAGGCCCTTTGAAAAGATAAGATGAAAGTCTCCTCCCATAAGGGAAAGAATCAACTCCCCTATTCATCTAGGGAATTTAGTCTTACTATAAACATAGAAAGAAGTATTCCCTAATAATTAATTAAAACTGAAATGGGAAGTCACTTGTCAGATATTATTAAATACTTCCATTACTCTTTAACTTCTGGGGAACACTAACTGGGCACATTTGTCCAAAATACATACATTGTAAATTGGTGGAAGACCTCCACACCTATTTAAGACAACTATCACTGAGCCAGAATTGGTAGCATGATGATGTGTGTAGATATAAAAGCATATATTTTTCTCTTCTTTCTAATTGTAATTTTTCTGTTATACTGTTCTAGATAGTTCTACCCTGGTAAAGACCTCTTTTATGCCTGCTGATGGTTCAATAAATGGATTTCTAGTCAGTCACTTGGTTTTTACCTCTTCTAGGACCTTTAATAGCTATCTTCTTGTTAATCATTAGCTCTTGCTTATTTAACCACTTAGTAAAATTTGTATCATCTACATTACAACAATTCAGTATAAAGACACTGCTGGCACTAGGCTTCCAATCTATCCCATTTTCTGACCTGAAAAACAGACAACCTGTCTTTGGGCCTCTAAGATCAGTTATCCAGAGGTTTATACCCTTCCAATGCTGGGCCGGGCCTACCCCAATAAAATCAGCAGGAAGCAGTTAGAGAAGACAGACCTTTGCCCTTCTACAATCCCTTAAGGTTAAAGAAGAGTATATAGTCTCTGAGAGGAGAATGAGGTAGGAGACTGCCAGGACTTATTTACTGACAAGATGAAATGAAGAAGTTGACTGAAACCAATAAATGGTCCTAAAGGCATCCACTAGTTGCCCTCATTGCTCATCAGCATAAGATCCTGTCACCAGCCCCACGATAGTTCACAAATGCCATGGCAACACCTGGAAGTTACCATGCCTTTTCTAGAGATTTCCAAATACCTTGCCCCTTAATTTGCATGTAGTTAAAAGTGAATATACCTATAGAAAACCAATAGCCCATAAACACAGGGTGCACTGCCTATGAGTTAGCTTTTCTCTGCAAGGAGGAGCCATTCTGCTATATACTGCCACTTCAATAAACCTGTTTTCTTCTACCATCAGCTTGCTTTTGTGTTCTTTCCTAAACATAACCAAGAACCCTTCTGGGCCAAGCCCCAACTTTGGGGCTGGTCTGCTTTGCATAACAATGACTTTTTAAACATATTTAAATTTACATTT
This sequence comes from Cacajao melanocephalus, assembly GCA_963573385.1. Taxonomy (NCBI): domain Eukaryota; kingdom Metazoa; phylum Chordata; class Mammalia; order Primates; family Pitheciidae; genus Cacajao; species Cacajao melanocephalus. Next base: position 58,153 of record CAUYLG010029376.1, on the reverse strand, counting down.
ACATTAACATGTTATTTTGAACCATTCTGAGCCAACTTTGCTTTGCATATTACAAAAATGTCTAATTTGTAGATGCAAGGCTTCTTTCATTTCAGGAAAGATTTCCTAAATTTTATATTTAAGTATTTTATGTTGCTTTATTATTTTGATTTCAGTTGGATATTCCTATTAGGGACACCTAGTATGTTATTTTCCTTCTACTTTTTTTTTCTTTTTAACTTTTTGAAGATGGAGTTTCACTCTTGTCAAGCAGGCTGGATTCCAATGGCACAATCTTGGCTCACTGCAACCTCCTCCTCCCATGTTCAAGTGGTTCTTCTGCCTCAGCCTCCTGAGTAGCTGGGATTACAGGCATGCACCACCATGCCTGGATAATTTTTGTATTTTAAGTAGAGACAGGGTTTCACCATGTTGGCCAGGCTGATCTCAAACTCCTGACCTCAGGCGATCCACCCACCACAGCCTCCCAAAGTGCTGGGATCACAGGCGTGAGCCACTGTGCCTGGCCTCCTCTTTATTTTTTCTTACTCTTTTGACTTTTATTTTTTTAGTTTGTTTTTCTTTATGAATTCTATTCTTTGTAGTTTATAATACAATATCTGTGGGATCTATTTTCCTTTGCACTCATTTTAGTTTAGTTTTCATTTCTCAATTTGCTTTTTTTCCCCCCCTATGTTCTTACTTTGGTTCTGTAAGTTTTGCCTTCACCCTGTCATTCAGCCTGGATACTGCCTCTTGTTTTCTGGTATTTCTATTCCTGATTTCCTGTTTTGGGGTTTGGCCTTCTTTCATAGCTAGAATTGCTTCATGTACTTCAAAAATTAATATATAAAATTTTTGTTAGAAATTAAATTTGTGTACACTGCACACACACACACACACACAACTTAGTGGCTGTATTTTCTCCTAATTTCTTTTCATTTTTCTTACTTTGTGGTTACTGTCTTTACTCATTTTTTGGTAATACTTATATGTAAATGATATAAGTTTTTGTTCACTTTTTGCAGAACCATCAAAGGCAGATGGTCCCTATGGAAAATGATAAGAAATCAAAAAGTGGTCAAATTTATTTCTTCAATGTTGTCTTCCCCTTTGTCTTTCCCAATTGGTACTATCCTAAAAATATGGTCCCCAGGTTGTAATCTCACGTAAGTACATTCTTTCTGCCACCAACACTCACCTGACTACTTTCCTTCATTGGCTATTGCATCAAAGAATAAAACCTTTCCTTCCATCTCTCAGTCCTGGGTCTCATTTAATTTTTACTAATTATACCTTATCTCATTATTCATGCTCTGTTCAATTCTGGGCCTGATCACATAAGTGCATGTCAAGGTGAGGCCTGGACCTTTGGGTAGCAGTTACTGGCTTGCCCATTCTGAGATCCCCTCCAGCCCACTGCTGCTCCTTCCATTCTATCACCCAGCTGTAGTCTTATGCCTTGATTCTTCAGTTTTTGTTCTTTCTGGCCCCACATACATACAATTAGAGGAACATGGTTTTTGTTTGTTTGTTTGATTTTTGTACTTTTTTGCCATCTAAATTTAACTTAGGTTAAAAGTTTGTCTGTCTTTGTGGGTATGTTCCTGGCTGTCCTCCTTTTGCACAATCATCAAAGGCAGATGGTCCCTATGGAAAATGATGAGAAATCAAAAAGTTGTCAAATTTATTTCTTCAATGTTGTCTTCTGCTGTAGATACAGGGATGGGTACTGTAGCACTGCATGGCTTTAGGACTCTAAAGAGAAACCTTCAGAATGAAGCTGACTTTATTCCTAGTATATCCTCTATTTTTTTTTTTTTTTTGAGACAGAGTTTTGCTCTGTCACCTGGACTTGAGTACAGTGGCATAATAGCTCACCGATACTTCCGCTTCCCAGGTTCAAGCAATTCTCATGTCTCAGCCTCCCAATTAGCTGGGATTACAGGCACATGCCACCACACTCAGCTAATTTTTGTATTTTTAGTAGAGACAGGGTTTCACTATGTTGTCCAGGCTGGTTTCAAACTCCTGACCTCAAGTGATTCACCCTCCTTGGCCTCCTAAAGTGTTGGGATTACAGGCATGAGTCACCACACATGTCCCCTACTAGACCTTCTATTTAAAAAAAATCTTCATATATACTATAAACTGAACACATAATTACCTTACTAAAATATCTATACATTGTGAAGAATTAAATGTGAAGTAAGGCTTAGATGTGCATGAAAGAGATGTGTCTTTCAGGCATGTGTTAAACTGTGGAATGTTGAACCTAAGTAACACTGGACCATGTGTTTTAGTGATTGAAGTTAATTGGGTGTGCTTCTTCTTTGATGTTTACATTTAAGAAAATATCTACCTTCTAAACTTATAAAAATTTTATAAGCAGTTATATATTTTTCTGGTAAGAGAAAATAATTATGTAAAAGAATAAAAAATGGAACATTGATTTTGAAAAGGGAAAATGTTAAGATAAAATATGATCATGAATATAACAAGGTTGATTCATCTTAGGTTCACTTGACACAATGTCTTATATTAGAACAAATTATTTTTCAACTAGAGTCAAATATACTGGGCATAGATACCAAATGGAAGAAGTAAGTAATATGCTGAAATGTCTCACATAAAGATATGCTGAGTTTCTTTGTTGTGTTTTATCATCTTAAGTTGGATGACAACTAATTGTCAGTGAATATTTTCCAATCCTCCACATATGGGAGGTAATAGAATTTTACAAGATGTTTCCACATCTTGAAAGAAAATAGACATTCTGCAGGGAAGCTACTTAGCTTCTTTCAAAGTTTATTCAAAGCCTTAAGGTTACCACTGAAATTAATGAAATGAAACTTAAATATTACAATGAAATGTACTTACATTAATAACATCAGGAAAATGGATTGTTAGATTCCACATGAAGGCAAGACTCACAGTGGAGCAATTGTGCTATTGACCTTAAAACGTTTGTTAAGTGGTCAAGCTATTTCTACAGTTTTCTAAGCAGAACGTTTCAGAACAGAATTAAATATGTAAATGCAACTATATTGGTGAGCTAGTAGAAAGGCAGGGAGGGATATGAAAAATCTTTTCAGTCTTCTTGGAAGAGAGTAAAGCTATGAATGCTTACATCTTACTTTGCTTTTGTTTGGTATGTACATGCTGGAAACTTAAGAAAAACTCATAGTTAAAAATTTGACACATCAGAGAAAAAATTAGATATTTGGATATATTTTTATTTTATTATGAAAAGCCTAGGCAAAAATTAGCCAACACTGATACTGAAAACTGAAAGCTATGGCAGAAACACACACACTAAACAACACACACACACAGAGACGTATACAAAAATGATGTCTCCTCCAGAATCTGTTGCCAGCTTTATTTTCCCAAAAAGATGGGGAAAATATGAGTTTTTGGCTTCTTCCTCTATCCTCATCTAAATCCAACTTTGCAATCCTACAGAAGGAATTTGGAGATTTTCAGATCTGTGAAAGTAAATATGAAGTCTCTGAAATCTCTGTGTAAGAATAAAATGGTTGGTTGCCAGTGAGAGATGGAGGGAAGGGAGCTGAAAAATGTTTACTCCATAATCAAGGACTTCTAGCTAAAGAATAAGAAAAGTAAGATCTTTCCACTTAGGTTTATTTCTTCTCCCAAAATTGCCATTAGTGTATCACTACTCACCCCAGTATTCTAGAATCATCTGTATCAACTTAGAACAGGCCAGGGAAATCCTTAGGGACTAGTTAGATTAGGGCACAAATCTCAGCATTCAGAGAAAGACTCTAGTCTCTTGGAGTTGTCTTGTCCCCAGAACATACACCCTGTGGTCCAAAGCATATTTCTTTGTTTCATTTTGTTTGTAAGATGAGCATCTGTAACTTATTAAAGGCAGCATTATCTGGTGTGTGTTGGCGAAGGTGGTTGGAGAGAGCTGGCAAATGGGTAGCACTGAGGTGCAAGCCCTAATACCAGCCAAGGTAGTTGATAGCCTCAGGAAAACAGATCAAGACACCTAAAAGGTGCAACTGCAGAAAAATACAAGAAACTAAGTAAGCTATGTGTTATAGCAAAGAATTAATGTGATGAATAAACAAAAAAGTGAATAGACTTTATCCACAGGAAGATAGAGAAAGATATTAGAAATATACCTTATGTCAAAAAGCTAAGCATAAAGAAGGATCTATTGGAGATTCTGGGTGTCTATAAAATTTAAAAACAAGGCCAAAATAAAATAATATAAAACTAAGAGAAGCTTACAGCATTGAATGAACACTGCCAATAAATGAACTTAATCTATTTAGTGAAAGAAAAAGAAAGCATAGTGAAATTCTGCATATTTTGAAAGGAGACGCAATTAGGTTATAATATTAGAGTAATGCTAATGAATAAAAATAGGCTCCACTTGCCAAATAAAAGCTAGAGACATACGTTTGCATAAAAAGGAAAAATCTGGAAGATTGGTAGTTCATAAGAAATACTTCAAATAAAAATAATACAGAAAGCTTGAAAAATGACAGATTGGAAAAAGTATAACCAGCTAACAACACAAAAACTGCAGCAATTTTATGTTAAACAATAAAAATTTTTGATAGAAATCATAAATATGAATGGCTATTCTATACTAAGTAAATAATGTAATCACAAAGATATAATTAACATAATCATCATTAACATATGAATACATAACAAAATAACTTAAAAACCAAAAAACTGACAGCACTAAAGAGGAAATAAACAAATCAACAACTTTTGCTTGATATTTTGTTATGAACTTTTCAGAATCTGAGGAATTAAACAGAGAAAAAAGAGTAAAGCTATTGATTATCAGAATAACATGATTAAGAAGTACAAAAATTCTTCATATTTGTTGGACATAAAGTAATAAATATTTCTCAATAATGTATTTACATACTCATGTTTATACATACATAAAATTTTTGTCCAACAAAGACAACAGTCATAAGTCTTAAGAATATATGGAGCATTCATGAACAGTAACCATGTCCTGAGCTACAAATGATAAATCAAAAATTCGAAAAAATAAAATAGGTTTTCACATATATTCTCCAACCAGCATACAATGGCCTTATTAATTAGTAGGCATAATCTAGCATTAAAAGTATATGTAAATTTAAATTGAAATTTTACTACTAGATAAACTTTTGAGTTAAAAAGCAATCTAATTGCAAAAGAAACTATGAAGATCTTACAGAAAATTGATATATAATTACCAACAGTTAAAAAAATATATATATATATACACACATATGTGCGTGTGTGTGTGTGTGTGTGTGTGTGTGTGTGTGTAGAGAGAGGGAGAAAGAATGAGAGAGAGAGAGAAAGAAAGAGAAAAAGAGAGATGGAGACCTGCTCTGTCACCAGGCTGGAGTACAGTGGCATAATCTTGGCTCACTGCAACCTCTGCCTTCCAAGTTCAAGTGATTCTCCTACCTCAGCCTCCCGAATAGCTGGGACTACAGGCCCCACCACCATGCCCAGCTAATTTTTGTATTTTTAGTAGAGACGGGGTTTCACCATGTTGGCCAGGATGGTCTCGATCTCTTGACTTCATGATCTGCCTGCCTCAGTCTCCCAAGGTGCTGGGATTACAGACAAGTCTGAGCCACTGCACCCAGCCTAAAATCTATTAAACACAGCTAAACCAGTGGTACTTAGAGAAAAATTCATATTTAGCTAAAAAGAAAAAAACTAAAATAAAAAAAAATTCCAGAAAGAGATAAACTAAATAAAACATAATGAAAAGATAACAAAGGAAATCATAAAGATAAGGGCAGAACTCAAAAAGATAAAAATTTGAAGATTTATGCTATAAGAGAAAAAAATTAATAAATTTACCTATATTAGATATAATGCATTTAGTGGATATGATAGAGCTAACAGATAAATAATAGACTGCAAAAAGATGTTTCCAATGCCTAAACTCTGTGAGGAATTAATATTTAAAAATATAATAAATAGCTCAATAAATCAGAAAAAAGAGGAAAGCAAACAAAAATGAACAAAATATTTGAACTACTGAAGTGATCAGGAGTAATGGAACAAAAAATGATTTCTCACTAATAACCAGAGAAGTACACATTACAACAATGTGATACATTTTGACACCCTTCAGATTGTTGAAAATGAGTTAAGTAATACTAATTTGCCTACCTTTAGAGAGAAAGAAAATTTCATGTGTCGCTGGTAAGAGTGTAATATAATTCTTTCATTTAAGTGAGCAAACTAGCCATATTTAGTGAAAATGGTTGTGTGTACCCTATCTCTTTTCTTGTGGAAATATGCTGTAGAGAATCCCTTGCACAGTAACTATATGTGAATTTGTTTATCACAGCACTATTTATGGTTGCAGAGAGTTGGTTACAACTGAAGTGACCATTACAAGGGCTGGGAATATTGTTACTGACAGCGAATCCATATGGGTCTGTAGCAACATCAATTCTTGCTTCCTCAGAGGAAATAATTTGACTGAAGGGCATAAGGCAGAGTGAGAGACTGAGGCAAGTTTCAGAGCAGGAGTGATAGTTTATTAAAAAGCTTTGGAGCAGGAATGAAAGGAAGTAAAGTACACTTGGAAGCAGGTGAAGTAGGCAACTTGAGAGATCAAGTGCCCTGTTTGATCTCTGACTTGGGGTTTTATCTATCGGCATACTTCTGGGGTCTTGCCTCCCTTCTCCATAATTCTTCTCTTGGCATAGGCTGCCCACATACACAGTGGCTGGCTAGCACTTGGAAGGTGAGCATGAGCAGTGTATTTACTGGAGTTGTTCGCATGCTCACTTGAGGTGTTCTTCCCTTACCAGTTGAAGGTCATATACCAGTTAAATTGTGCCATTTTGCCTCTTATACTTGAGCCCACTCATCCAACTCCTGAGATCTTGTCAGAAAACTGCTGATCACCAGTTTCAGGTTTTTTTCTATTACGAGGCTGCCTCTCCCTGCCTTTGGGTAGGACACATTTTTCTTTTAGAGAGACAGTTTACAACAGCCCAACCATCATCTAATGGTCGCCTGACATTCCTGGTGGGGTTGGGGAGCCCTCTCCTGTCCTGCACATGCTGAGTAGCTACCTACTGTAACAGTATGAGCAACATTAGATATGTGTATGTGTGCATTTGTGTGTAGAATCTGTGAAAGAAAAATAAACCTTGGAACCCCAAAATCACTAAGCCAAAGGGAAAAGTCAATCTGGTAACTCCATCAGGTAAACTTACCTTTCATTTTATTCCTAAATAACATAGCTACAAAGATTTTTTTTTTAAAGCTACATACTGCCCTCACAATTTGCCCACTAGGAAATTGCTTGTGGGCCCCAAGATCTTTACTCTAAAACGATTGTGTTGAATGTCACCATGACAGTGTATATGATAGCTTATCTTCACAGATGCTGGAAAAAGGACAGACCTCTAAGTCATCCCTCGGCTCACCCGAGACAAATGCATGTCTGATTGTTTCCTCTGATGTAGAAATACAGATTCACTGAGCTATAGAGGAAGGCATAAGTGGCAATTCCTCTACTCCTCTCTTATATGTAGATTATATATTTGGTGAAAGGCTGATCAGAGACACAAAAGATTCAACCATTTGTCTCTTATTTACCCACACCTTTGTAGAATTTCTTCCTCTTTCTCCAATATCCATCCTTCCCCTTTTAAATATTGAAGCCCTCAAAATCATCTTTGGAGAAAGCGCAGACCTGCCTCTTGGGTGTGTGTCCTTAAACTTGACAAAATAAATTTCTAAATTGATTGAGACCTATATCAGATACTTTTTGGTTCACAAATCCATGTACATAATAAAATATTATATGTATTAGTATGCTAGGGATGCTGTAACAAAATCCCACAGACTGAGTGACTTAAACAACTGAAATTTATTTTCTCATCATTCTGAAGCCTGGAAGTCCAAGATCAAGGTGTCATCAGGGATAGTTTCCCTGAGTCCTTTCTCCGTGGATGACAGGCTCTCTTGTTTATTCTTCACATGGTCTTTTCCCTGTGCACACCTGCCTCCAACACCTCTCCTTCTTCTTATAATCCACCAATCATATTAGATTAGGGTTTCATTTTAACTGAAACATCTCTTTAAAGACCTTATCTTCACATACTATTACATTACAAAGTACTGGGGAGTTGGAACTTCAGCAAATAAATTTTAGGGAGACACAATTCAGCCCATAACATAAAGCAGTTAAAATTAGAAGCTCCAAAGTACATCTGGCAACCCAGATAGAATCTGAAAACAGTTGAGTGAAAAAATATAAGAAATATAATTCTATCTATAGCTCAACAATTTTTTTTTTGGTAATTTACAAACACATAGATAAAAAATAATTACCATACGTTGTAGAAGAAGGCATACACACACACACACACACACACACACACACACACTCATATATGATATTTGACATGAAACTTGGAGCCAATGAAAGAGTGATAGAATAGAACTGAAATTTGGTAAAAGGCAAATAAACACTAAAAGAAGTGGTCTTTTATGGACTGATAATGATTGCATTCTGTAAACTGAGGAGTTTGATAAAATCAGCTTTCAAAATTGAGATTAAGATTTTAAAAGCTGATAATAAAATGTGTGCAGATAGCTATGTTGCATAGACTTACATTACATTCAGAAATGTTTAGTTGACACCGTCACAGCCACTATTAATTTTATTGCTGCAGTGTCATTAAACTATATACTAATTATTGTGTTTGTACAGCAGGGACACAAACAGGTAGAAGGACATTAGTTTTAAAAAAACAGTGCTGAACAGAAGGAATAAAATAAATAGACCCTGGAATTCTAGATTAATGTGTGGTTACAACAAAACTAAACTGATATCAAATTCTGTTGTTGCAGGGGTGAATACTCTTACAAAGAGAAACATGATAGCAGAATCTGCTGCTGGCCTTGTTTTCATCTATAAGGGCTGGAGAGCTAAAGGATAAGACAGGGCATTATTTAGAGCCAACATCATGGAGAAGAACAATAATATCCTCACCTAAATTTTTTTCTGGTATCCTCCCCAAACTATATGAGCTAAATGAATTCAAAGCTTGACCCTGAACTATGTTAGAGATTATTTCATTTTTCCCCCTGAAATAAAGAGAGTTCTTGCTATACATAGAATTTAAATACAGGTAACTTCACTGGAGCCTCTACCTTAAAATGACTTTATGTTTCGGCTAGATTTCTTTCTATTCATTTTTTTGGTACAAATTAAGCATAATTTGAGCTTCATTGAGATTCTCTCCTAACCATTTGATTCTTTGTGACCATGTAACATAGCAATAACTGTGTATAATAGTTACTACTCATTTGTGAAATAAATATTCATTGATTGCCTACTGTGTACCAGGAACTATCCATAAAACAAAATATTAAAGACACCTTGTCAATAGCTTATATTCTTATAAAACAAATAAACAAACTTATATAAACATAGCATCATTTACAGCACTGAGGAAGGTGTATTCTGTTTGGGAAATTGATGGTAAGTCAACTGGAAATGTTTTGGAGGCAGCTGGCTACATGTGTCAGAATCTCAGAATGTGTCCAGGAAATATAAATTTTGAAGTCATTTTCATCTAAGTGATGGCTGAAGCCACAAAAGTAAATTAAATTGTTTAAAGAGAGTTTGTGGAATGCTCGATTTAACATTAACTTTAATTAATTTGTTAACTTAGTTGTTTATAATCAATGTTTATAACATATTATTCATGGAACCTTCATATCTGTTCATGACTTAACAACTATGAAGTTTTTTTTAATTCTAATTTTGTTATAATTCTAATGGAAAGCAGCATTTAGCCATAGAAACAACCTTGTCATTCCAAATATGCAGACAATGATTGAAATCTAGTGTGACATTTGACTTCTGAGTGGATACAGTGAGTACCCAATGTAAAATGCATAGCACATAGTTTGAATTAAGAGTGAACTTTTTGGCCGGGCTCGGTGGCTCATGCCTGGAATTCCAGCACTTTGGGAGGCCAAGGCGGGTGGATCAAGAGGTCAGGAATTCGAGACCAGCCTGGCCAATATGGTGGAACCCCGTCTGTACTAAAAATACAAAAATTAGCTGGGCATGGTGGTGCACACTCCTGTAGTCCCAGCTACTCAGGGGACTGAGGCAGAAGAATTGCTTGAACCCAGGAGGCGAAGGTTGCAGTGGGCCAAGATCATGCCACTGCACTCCAGCCTGGGCAACAGTGTGAGAGTCTATCTCAAAAAAAAAAAAAAAAAGTTAACACTTTATTAAATATTAGCAGATTTTGTTCTTTGTCATTTTTGTGGGCATGCAACAATAATTAGTTAAGGATCAATAGTTATGGATTGTTAAAAGATATCGAGTGTCTCAAGAAGAAGCCATGATTTTAATTGACTCTAAACAACAACAAAAATCAAGGGGCAGAGGAGACAGAAAAGAGTTCTGTATTTCCATCCTACATGAAGCATTATTGTTTCTTCCTTTCCTCTGAACTTTTGGTATTCTTGCTTTGAAGCTCAGTCAAAAAGCCTGTGATTTAGGCTTTTAGTGCCTCTAGAGTCTACTAGGAGAAAATTATGCCTGGCATGATAGAAAGAAAATGGATTTAGAAATAAAATCCTGTTTCAGGTCTTAAACTCATATTAACACACCATGAACTGAGAGACATTACTACATTTTGGGGGTCTTCAGTTCTACTATCTATAAAAGGAGGTTGCATATTATTTGCCATGCATATATAATAGAGCCCTGATGAGAACAAAATAAAATGAGTATATATTAAAGTGATATTAAAAACATGATATTACAAGTTTACATTTACTTAAAGAGACTATTACCATGTTATTCTCAGTATTTTAAAACAATATGATAATGTCAATGCTTTCTTTTATTTTATCCCATTAAATGTGCTGTCATACTTGCCAAGAAATGAGACTGACAGTACTTGCATGTGGAGCTTCTCATCTTAGTTGTTTTTTTTTTTTTTTTTTGCTTTTTTTCCATATTGTCATCAATCTAGGATTACTTTTTTAACAATCAGTTTGTACAGAGACTTCTTTTATAAGAAACTGTGCTATAAACAACTGAAATTTATAATAATTATAATATACATTTATTCACTGATTCAAAGATACTATTACTTAGGAAAAGTACCATTATCTCATGTTGAACGAAGAAGATAAAAAAAGCACCGATACTTAAACTCCAACACACCTCAATCTTAACTTCTGAGTTGTTAAAATTTCAAGAAATATGCCTACAGGGTATGTGATAAATGATAATAAATAGTGTCTTAAATATGTATAACTATTATAATTTAAAAATCAGTTTTTGCATGCATTACCTCATCTCAACATGGCATGATATTCATATTTCCCTTAATACAGAGTGGTGGAGGTCAGGCATGGTAGCTCATGTCTATCATTCCAGTGCTTTGGGAAGCCAAAGCAGGAGAATCACTTGAGGCCAGTAGTTCCAGTCCAGCCTAGGCAACACAGCAAGACCCCATCTTGACAAAGAGATAGAAATAAGTAAAATGAAGTTATCTGAGCAGGGTGGCATGCACTTGTAGTTCTAACTATTTAGAAGGATGAGGTGGGAGGATTGCTTGAGCCCAGGAGTTTGAGGTTATAGCAAGCTATTGATATTGGAGTTAAGAAAAAATCACTTAGGCAGATAGTGAGGGCATGGTAGTCCTTGGTAAGGCTTTTCTTTTTAATGAAAAGCAGCCCCAAATCATTTTCTAACAAAGAGAAGCCTGTGAAGTTGAGCTGCAGACATACACAGGCAAGCTGGGAGCTTGCACTGGTGAGTGATGGCAGGAACTAGGGACTAGACATGTTCAAGATTGCAACTCCATCCTTCCTTCTCTGTCAGCCACATGTATTATAAGGAACAGACAAGATGGCCCTAGCCAAGGGAAAATTCATTTGCATAATAAGATTAGAGTGGGGCCACCAGCCTTCCCCTGGCACTATGTAAACATCACACTTGATTCAGCCAATCTGTGAGCCCTAGGTAAATCAGACACCACCTCCTCAAGCCACACTATAAAATCCGGAGCATCTGACACCACCCAGTTTTTCCACTTGGAAGTGCCCTCTCTCTCAATAGAGAGAGAGCTGTTTTTCTTTCTCTTTCTTCTGTGTATTAAACCTCAATTCCTGAACTCCTCATGTGTGTCCATGCTAAATTTTTCTGGTAGGAGATAATTAACCCCAGGTACATACCCCAGACAATGTAGCCACTTCACTATGATCATACTACTGCACTCTAACCTGGACAACAGAGCAAGATCTTATCTCCAAAAGAAAAATAGTAATGGAAAATAAATTAAAAATAGTAGTGAAACTATAATTTACAAAACATAAATAATAACATTACAGAGTATAGTATATTTTGGGAAAAACCTAGGTCTTCTCCTAAGGGACTTGATCTTTCTTTTGTATCATGTATTTTAATGGAAAAGTGAAAAGATACAATTTTGAGAGTCATAGAAACTTGGAAGTGGAAGGAATAATTGAGACACCACTTTACCTCTCCACTAATGCAGAGATCTATTCTATTTAGCAATTTATTTGCTGGCTTAGATTGAACAATTTTCCCAAAATTAAAATTTGACGTAGGCAATTAGTATGACCCAGTGAATAAAGAGATTTAGGATTCTGTCAGCCATGATGAAATGAGAATGCTAACGGAACTATATACATGCACACACATGAACACACACTAGTGTCTTAGTTTGGATGTACTCAATCATACTTTTCACAGATAACCACTAAAAAAGAAAGATGGCAAGTTAGTAGAAAAATATTAAGACCTGAAGGCATGTGTAAATAAAATAAATACAGACCATTTATATCTTGCCCACAGAAGAATTCTGATCTCACTCAACAGTTATTTTTTTCCAATATCCAACTTGAATTGTTCTTTATCAAACAGAATATTAAAATCCCTTCTACTGTCTTAAATTTAGGTGAGGAATGAAGTCAATAGTTATTACATTTCAAATTTAGACTGTGACACTGGTAGATCTTTTTTAGGTAGTCAGTGATAAACTGGCAAACAGGGGGACCTGCCCCCCCTTCCTAAACCTTCCATAAATATACAATACAGCAAGAAATCAGGGGCTTTCATCTTGAGTACCACCCACAGTGTATTCAGTTATGCCTGACTAAATCTTCTCCCCATGAGATGGCTAGAGAAACTCGTTATATGAGTGCTCTCAGTTCTGTTTTTGAAGCAACACCATGTAGCATTTATGGTCTTTTCCTCACTGCTTAATCACTCAATGTAGATCACAATGCAGAATATCCAAAAGAGATGTCTTGGTTTTATCCAAAATATAGGAGGCATAAGAAAAAGGCTAGAAAAATGCAATCAGAAGAGACAAAGCAATCATGAGAACTAGATTCCTGTTTATAACTAATTATGTTGAAACTGTATGAGAAGGAATTTAAACTATTTGTGATGGATATATGAAGTTTTAAATAGAAATGTTAGCATGTACTATCAGATGTTTCAGAGAAGAGATTAAATCTATCCAAAAACATTAAAAATATGAGAAATGAAAAACACAATGAGAGTGATGAAGAATTGTTTGTTTTTTTTCAATGAGTTGATCAGTAAGTTCATCTGAATTAGGAAAGAATTAGTGAGCTGGAGGTGGAATAGAATCTACCCAAATCAAAAAACAAAGAGATGAAATACTAAAAACACTAAAACAGAGCATCCAAGAATGGTGATAAAATGTTAAATATTTAAACATATTTGCAATGAAACTGAGGTATAGCAAAAAAGAGAACAGAAGAAATGTTTGAAGGATAATATCCAAGGATTTGTCAAAATTAATTACAGACAATAAAACAGAAATTCAAGCTTAGCAAACATCAAATGAAATAAAAACCAAAAACAAGCAAATAATCAATTTTGAAAAAAACAACTAGCTATATCAAATGTAAACTGCTGAAAGCAACATAAAGAAAATTCTGAGAGCAAACAGAGAAAAAAATTACTTATTGTTCATGGAAAAAACAATGATAAGAATTACAGCCAATTTATTTTTGAAGCCATTCAAGCAAGAAGACGATGAGACACATCTTTAAACTCTTAAATAAGAACAAAAAATGGAAAGCAATTAAATAAAAAACTTTGTCAATTCAAAATTCTACAGTTAGCAAAAATATTCTTCAAAAATTAAGGAGAAATAAAGTAATTACTAATTGACTTAACTTACTCTTCAATCAATGGTAAAGGATGAAGTATATAACACCCATCAGCAATGTGGATCTACACTAAAAATCAAAGAGCTAAAGAAAGAATAAATCAAAGAAAAATAAAATTTATTTTCTTTTAATTTTTGATTAATAGATGAGCTACTTTCTACTAATTATCTCCTACCAGAAAAATAACAAGAAGGTATTGTGTGCTTATAACATATAAAAGTTAAAAAATGACAACTATTATACAGAGGTAGAGAGAGAATAATTATGAATGTAATATTGTAAAGCACTACAAGCCTATCTTAATATAGATCATTAATTTTAAAAAGTATTTATAAATGATAACTAAAACACAGACATAGAATCATAAATATTTAACTCAATACAAAGCAAAAAGAAAAGAAGATAAATTAAAAAAAAAATTACACATAACTTGGAGGAATTTCAAAGCTATGCTTAAAATTTGCATATTCTGTAATTCCATTAATATAACATTCTCATAAAGACAAACAACAATGATGGAGCACACTATTTGCCAGGTGTTAGGGAAAGAGAAAAGATGACTATACAATGATAGTATAATGGAGTGTTTTAGGGAGGAGTTAAGCTTTCTTTCATTCTAATTGTGTTGGTAGTTACATAAGTCTATAGTTATGTAAATATTTATAAAAGTACACATCCTAAAAAGTAAAGCTTTTGGTATAATAATTTAGAAAATATAATTTAAATACAAAAAAATTACAATACGCATATAACAGAGTTGAACATATGTTATCAGAACACATCCTAGGGCCATAATTTCATACAAGTATAGGAAGAGATGGAGGTATTACTCATAAAGTG
This sequence comes from Cacajao melanocephalus, assembly GCA_963573385.1. Classification (NCBI taxonomy): domain Eukaryota; kingdom Metazoa; phylum Chordata; class Mammalia; order Primates; family Pitheciidae; genus Cacajao; species Cacajao melanocephalus. Next base: position 43,096 of record CAUYLG010029376.1, on the reverse strand, counting down.
AAGTGCAGCAAAGTTTCCCAACTGGGTGGTCATAAGTAAGAAAATAAAGAAAAATATTCTTGATTTAAAGAATGTTATGTATGTATGAAGACAGGAAGTAAAGAGCCTGGGTGATCCATGGATTTGTAAGTAGTTCTATATGGAAGAACAGTAAAGTGAAAGAGAGGAGAGCAGCAAGTGTAAGTGTACAGAGGTCAGCTTAGGGAGAACATAGAAGTTATCCAAAAGATCCTGTTTTTTCCTGAAAGCAATGGGGAAGACCTGAAGGATTGGAGAGCTGGAAAGCAACATGAAGAGATTAATATTTCAAATGACCAATTTTGTAAGAAATAAGATAAGTGCTATATAGGTTGCAGGGCTGATATATTTTGACTCTGTATATGCACCCAAATCTCATGTTGAATTTTAATTCCCATTTTTAGAGGTGGGGCCTGGTAGGAGGCGATTGGATCATCAGTGTGGTCTCTAATGAATGATATTGCACCATACCCCTAGTGCTGTTTCATGATTGAATTCTCGTGAGATTTGGTTATTTAAAAGTGTGTAGCATCTTCCCCTTTGCTCTTTCTTTCTCCTATTCCAGCCACGTAGAATGTGTTGGCTTCCCCTTAACTTTCTGCCATGATTATAAATTTACTGAGGCCTGCTCAACCATGCTTCCTGTTTAGCCTGTGGAACAAGCTAAAACAAGCAGGAAGGTGGTGCAAACTGTAATGTAGAATGAGAGATTTTTTTTTTTGGTGATGGGAGAATTGTATATCTTTGGGTAAGATGGTAGTTATATGAATACATATGTATGTCAAAACTCAAGCAGTGTATTTAAAAATGGGTGCATTTATTGAATGTCCAATGTACCTCAATAAAGTTGATTAAAGAATACTGTAGGACAATTAAAAAGAACAAGTGCCTCATATATGTTGCTACATAGGTGTGTCTCATAAATGTATTGAATTTTTAAAAGGTTATATATTTATAGCATGTTGAGAAACAAAGTTAACCTCTGATACAGAAGTCAAAATAAACATTTTTTTTGAGAAATAATGATCAGAAGGGTCATAAAGGAGGTTCAAGTGTGTTAGTAATCATTCCTATCTTTGACTGAAAATTACATACGTGTGTACTTTGAAAAATTCACTGGAGATGTACTCATAATTTGTACGTTGTATATAAATCTGCTATACATACATATTTAACCACAAAATAAAAAAAAAATAGAATGGTTGGAGAACCCTAGTTGGTATATACAGAATATAAAGAAGGAATTTAACTATATTACAAATATATGACCTAAGCACACTGAAGGGGAAGGAAAAGAAAGGAACTCATTTTAATACCTTGGAAAAACAGTGTTTTGACTAAATACTGTTAGGCTAGAAAAATTGTACATAAGAATTTACTCTTATGGCTAGATTTATTTTTCACAGGGGTACAGTTTAGCAGTTTCAACTAAATTTATGCAAGGTTTGAACAAGTAAATATATTACAGATAATGAGAACCAGTTTTGCCCTTGTAAGAGAAGTTAAAACAAATAAGTAAATAGAAAACGCAACAATGAACTCTTAGGTTGTTTTTCAGAATCGGAGATATCAGAATAAACTCATGTTTATTTCAAAAGAAAGATAGATGATAGATAGATAGATAAAGTAAACATAGATTGTGTGTATACCTGAATTAGTATATATACATATATTCCCTGTCATGTTGGCTAGGAGGGTTTAAATCAGTGAAACCTCAGGAGAAACAAACACACCATTTGTTCTCTGAAGATCATTTTCCAGGGCCCCTTGTGGAAATGGTTGAATCTAGAACTGAGACAAGGAAAATACCAGAAGATTCAGATAAACCTAAGTGGTCTAGAAAGTGTACTACAAAAGATGTGCTACAAAAGAAAAAGAGAGGATACGCACATAGCTCATGCAATAGCTTTTTGAGGAACAGGTGGTGTTTGGTTACATTAGTAAGTTCTTTAGTGGTGATTTTTGAAATTTTTATGCACCCATCACCCAAGCAGTGTACACTGTACCCAATGTGTAGTCTTTTATCCCTTGCCACCCTCCAACCTTTCCCACAAATTCCCAAAGTCCAATGTATCTTTCTATTCCTTTGCATCCTCATAGCTTAGCTCCTACATATGAGTGAGAACAATGTTTGGTTTTCCATTCCTGAGTTACTTCACTTAGAGTAACAGTCTTTACTTCTATCCAGGTTGCTGCAAATGTCATTATTTCATTCCTTTTTATGGCTGAGAAGTATTCCATTGTGCATATATATATATATATACATATATACACGTTTATATATATACACGTATATACACACACACACACATATATATATACCTATATATATATACATATATATATATATATATAACGTTTTCTTTATCCATTTCTTGATTGATGGGCATTTAGGCTGGTTCCATAATTTTTGCAATTGCAAACTGTGCTGCTATAAATATGGGAGTGAAAATATTTATTTTCCTTTTCCTTTTTTTTTTTTTTTGTATAATGGCTTATTTTCCTCTGGGTAGATACCTAGCAGTGAGCTTGCTGGATAAAACAGTAGATGTACTTTTAGTTCTTTAATGAATCTCTACACTCTTTTTCATAGTCATTGTACTAGTTTACATTCCCACCAACAGTGAAGTGTTCTGCCTTCACCATATCCTCAACAACATCTATTATTCTTTCTTCGATTATGGTCATTCTTGTAGGAATGAGGTGGTATTGCATTGAAGTCTTTATTTACATTTTCTCTGACAATTAGTGATGCTGAGCATTTTTTCATATGCTTATAGGCCATTTGTATATCTTCTTTTGAGAATTGTCTATTCATATCTTTAGCCGACATTTTGAGGGGATTGTTTTTGTTCTTGCAGATTTGTTTGAGTTCTTTGCAGATTCTGTAAATTAGTCCTTTGTCAGATATGTAGATTTGAAAATAGTCCCTCACTCTGTGGGTTGTCTGTTAACCCTACTAATTATTATTATTATTTGCTGTGAAAAAGCTTTTCAGTTTAACTAAGTCCTATTTATTTATCTTTATTTTTGTTGCATTTGCTTCTGGGTTCTTGGTCATTAATTCTTTGTCTCAGCCAATATCTAGAAGAGTTTTTCCAATGCTATCTTTTAGAATCTTTATAGTTTCATGTCTTAGACTTAAGTCTTTGATCCATCTTGAGTTGTTTTTGTATAGGGTGAGAGATAAGTATACAGTTTCATTCTTCTACATGTGGCTTGGCAATTATCCCAGCATCATTTATTGAATAGGGTAACCTTTCCCCATTTTATGTTTTTGTTCACTATGTCACAAATCAGCTGGCTCTAAGTGTTTGGTTTTATTTCTGGGTTCTCTGTTCTGTTCCACTGGTTTGTGTGCCAGTTTTTATACCAGTACCATGATGTTTTGGTGACGATGGCCCTATAGTGTAGTTTGAAGTTGTGTAATGTGATGCCTCCAGATTTGTTCTTTTTGCTTATTATTGCTTTGGCTATGTGGGCTCTTTTTTGGTTCCATACGAATTTTAGAATTGTTTTCTCTAGTTCTGTGAAGAATGATGGTGGTATTTTGATGAGAATTGCATTGAGTTTGTAGATTGTTTTTAGCAGTATGGTCATTTTCACAATATTGATTCTATCCACACATAAGCATGCAATGTATTTCCATTTGTTTGTGTCATCTACGATTTCTTTCAGCAGTGTTTAGTAGTTTTCCTAGTAGAAGTCTTTCATGTCCTTGGTTAGGTATATTCCTAAGTATTTTATTTATATATTTTTTGCAACTATTGTGAAAGGGGTTGAGTTCTTGATTTAATTCTCAGCTTGGTTGCAGTTGGTGTATAGCAGAGCTACTGATTTGTGTACATCAATTTTGTATACTGAAACTTTGCTGAATTTATTTACCAGCTCTAAGAGCTTCTTTGATGAGTCTGTAGGGTTTCTAGGTATATGATAATATTATCAGCAAACAGTGACAATTTGACTTCCTCTTTGTGGGTTTGGATGCCCTTTATTTCTTTCTCATGTCTTATTGGTCTGGCTCTGACTTTCACTGCTATGTTGAACAGAAGTGGTGAAAAACAGCATCCTTTTCTTGTTCCAGTTGTCAGGGGGAATGGTTTCAACTTTTCCCTGTTCAGTATAATGTTGGCTATGGGTTTGTAATAGATGGCTTTTATTACCTTAAGGTATGTCTCTTCTATGCCAATTTTGCTGAGGGTTTTAATCATAAAAGATGGTGAATTTTGCCAAATGCTTTTTCTGTGTCTGTTGAGATGATCATGTGATTTTTGTTTCTAATCCTGTTTATGTATATCACATTTATTGACTTACACATGTTAAACATTCCCTGCATCCCTGTTATGAAACCCACTTGATCATGGTGGATTATCTTTTTGATATGCTGTTGGATTCAGTTTGCTAGTATTTGCTGAGGATTTTTGCATATATGTTCATCAGGGATATTGGTCTGTAGTTTTCTTTCTTTTTTTTTTTTTTTTTTTGTTATATCCTTTCCTGGTTTGGTATTAGGGTGACACTGGCTTCACAGAATCATTTAGGGAGGATTTCCTCTTTGTCACTATTTTTTGAAATAGTGAAAGATTGGTACCAATTCTTCCTTGATTTTTTTGATAGAATTCAGCTGTAAATCCATCTATTCCTGGACTTTTTTGTTGGCAATTTTTAAATTACTATTTCAATATTGCTTCCTGTTATTGGACTGTTCAGAGAGTCTATATTTTCCTGGTTTAATCTAGGAGGGTTGTATACTTCCAGGAATTTATCCATCTCCATAAGGTTTTCCAGTTTATGCATGTAAAAGTGTTTTTGTTTCGTGCACTGGTTTTGCGTTGGTTGGCCTCCAGCCCAGTGGTGCTTTCAAGAGTGCATCAGCTGTGGTCTTATAGGGAGGGCACAAATTTGTCCTAAGGACACCTGTTTAGCTATTCAGGTTTCTCAGATATGTGTAAGGTTATAGAGCTCTCAAGAAATTATGACCTTTGTCTTTGGCTACCAGGGCAGGTAGAGAAAGATCACCAGGTTGGGGAGGGGATAGGTATGTCTGAGCTTAGCCTCTCTTTGGATGAGGCTGCTGTGGGTGATGAGATTGTGGTTCTCAGTCCAATGAAGTTATGTTCCCAGGAGGATAATGGTTGCCTCTGCTGAGTCATACAGGTTGCCAGGGAAGTGGGGAAAGCTGACAGCCACAGGCCTCACCACACTCTCATACAGCCTGCAGTCCTGAAGGCCAATCTTACTTCCACCATCCACACCCAACAACACTCAGCCTCTTTCCAGGCAGCCAGTAACCAGGGCTGAGAACTTGCCCCAGACTAGGAGCCTCTCCGTTGAGAAAGCAAAAAAATTCACATTGTTTTGGCATCTCAGGAAGCCCGCAGGGGTGATCCAATTCCTTCAAAGGGTCTGTGGATTCTTTCCACTTTCCTCATATGTTCCTGAAGTAGTTCTTGGGCAGAAGTTCATGATATTATGTGAGTCTTCACACACTGCTCCATCTGTCCGAGTGGGAGCTTCAAGCTAGTCCTTCCTTCTATCTGCCATCTTAATCTAATTTCTGATCTGCTTTTACTAACATGTTGAAAAATATTTTCACAGATCTCCAAGAATTAAAACTTAATTTATCTCCTTTTTTGTGTGTACTGGACTTAGGGACCCAATTTTTAAAAATGGAGCACGGAGAGTAAACAACGGTAACTTCCCTGGGCAGAGGGGCTCACATCTGTAATCCCAGCACTCTGGCAGGCTGATGCAGGTGGATCATGGAGTCAGGAATTCGAGACCAGCCTGACCAACATAGTGAAACCCCATCTCTACTAAAAATACAAAAAATAGCCAGGTGTGGTGGTGTGTGCCATAGTCCCAGCTACTTGAGAGGCTGAGGCAGGAGAATCACTTGAACCTGGGAGGTGGAGGTTGCAGAGAGCCGAGACCACATCATTGCACTCCAGCCTGGGCAACAAAGCAAGACTCCATCTCAAAAAAGAAAAAAAAAGTAATTTCATATTGGAGAAACCTGGAAGACACTTCCTTAACCAAGTTGCCAAGGTTAATGTCACAAATAATGAGACATAAGAGGAAATGAGAAAGACAATTCTTTCTTTCGTATTCTTTCCAAATACCCATAACATCAGTCTAATCATGAGAAAACATCAGGCAAAAACAATGTAATTGATTGCAACTTTGAAGGTCATGAAAAACTTAAAGATTGAGACGCGGTCACACACCAGAAGAGACTAAATGCAAAGTGATGTCTTGGATTGGATTCTTCTACAAAGAAAAGACATCCATGGAAAACAAAAGAAATCCAAAAAAAAAATGTCTGTAGTTTAGTTATGAGTTTTGCAAATGCTAAGTTCTTTCTCCTCCTCCTCCTCCTTCTTTGAAACAGGATCTCACTCTGTTGCCCAGGCTGTAATACAGTGGCATAATCATAGCTCAATGCAGCCTTGACCTTCTTGGGCTCAATCTATCCTCCTGCCTCAGCCTCCTAAACAGCTGGGACTAGAGGTGCATACCACAACATCAGGATAATTTTTGTATTTGTTGTAGAGATGTTACCCAAAGTGGTCTTGAATGCCTGTACTCAAGTGATCCTCTTGCCTTGGCCTCCCAAAGTGCTAGGATTACAGATTTGAGCCACCATACCCAGCCACCAATGCTAGTTTTTGAATTGTGATAACTACTAAGGTGATAATAGGTAGAAAAGATGTTAACATTAGAGGAAAGTGGGTAAAGGGTACCTGTGGCCTACCTATACTATCTTTGAAACTCTTTACTAAGTTTAAAATTATTTCAAAGTAAAATATTAAAAACACAAAAGATTAAAAAAATAAAGTTGGCAACATGATTCTGGAAGACAGAAGAGAGATTAGAGACATAAATTTAGGAGTTGTAGTTGAAGAGATACAAGTTGAAGCTTAAAGAAGGAGAAATTAAATTACCTAGAGACAGTATGAATGATTTTGAGGAAAGAGAACTGAAGATCAAGTCCTCTGGAACAATCAGGTCAATTCAAGGATTTAACAAATGGAAATAGTGTAAAATTGTACCTGTGTGTTTGAAAACAACATTAATGATCATGGTGCAGTTTTAAGATTAGATAGACATGTTATCTAAATTTGATCTCAATTTCAGCTCTAGATAACAAATTAATTTATTAATCTACTTATTAATAAACTAATAATTTAAATTCATATTTAATTCAATTATATTTAAAATAATGTGGTTTCCCCCACGCCCACGCCATTTTAAGGACTCTTGCAGAGATGTGAGTAAAGTACTTAGCAGTGTGTCCAACACTTAATAAACACTAGGTATATAGTAGCTATTTTTAATATCACCTTTGAAAGATGTCTAGAGAAGGTAAAAGGTATGAGGGTTTGATTTTTTAAATAACAACTCCTCATTAGTTCTCAGAATAAAAATTGGGTGAAATTGAAAAATTCCAAGGGAACAAACATCAGCATTCAAGGGTTGACAAGGTATTTGTTTGTGCCTCTTATCTGCTAAACCTTTGTACTTGATTTTTGCAGCTTTTGTTTTCATCATGGCAAAAGGGTCTTACCAGTGTTAATAGGTGGAAGCAGAGGTATGAGGCTCTAGATATGAGACAACATTGTCTCCTAGGGATTTGGTTCTATTTAGACCCATGGCCTCATCACCCGTGCTTATCACACCTCTGAAATAATTACTTGGAGCAAGTGCAGTTTAATGTTGGAGTGCCTCCAAATGACCAATGCTTGAAGCCTCAACCACATATTTGCCATTCTTCAATTATGGATTTTTAAATTAAAGGTTTATAATAGCAATACAGCCTTTGTGCAGTTGTCTTAAACCTGAGAGATATAGTATATGTAATGACAAGATTTATTGCCTAAGTAAACAGGCAAGAAAGTCTATAATGAACTGCAGTAATCCAGCCAAGATGTAATAGGGACATGAATTAGTGTCTCATTCTCCTCTTGAAGACAGCGGTAGTTCTGTGCTTTAGAAAAGAAGACAGTGAGAATTACTATTGTTTTTTAAAATGGAGTTATGATGAGCATTAGAGTTAGAATTTGACGTTGAAAATTATTCTGAATTTTTAATGAATATTTCTGTTAAGCATTTATTTCAAGTCTATGAAGTAACTGAAAAATACGTTCAGTGTATTAAAGTTAGAAGAGAGGCAAACGAGAAAAAAAACCTTTCCCACTTTCAATGTCATTTTCTAACAATTTAACTGCAAGACATTCAGACACTCAAGACTGAGTGTCAATTGACTGGAAAGAGCTTCCTTTTGGTCAGGGAAAAATAATTCATATATCAATGTTATCTTAAGTGATTCCTTTGAGTGATGATATGTAACCACCTGGGAACAAAGAAGTGAACCCTATCGGACTATGCTGCACATTTATAACTAGTTTGGGAGAGCTGAGCCATGATTCCAAGTGGTGTGCCCTGCAGAAAATAAGGCCTGAAACTTTTTTTTAAAGTGTCCTAATGAAGTAGCATAAAGTTCTAGTTATTTTAATAGTCCACAAGAATCACACTGACAAGAATTTGTGACTTTTGATTATAACCCCATTCTCTTCTTCTGGATTTGTAAGTTTCCACCAGGTACCAAGCAGCTAGCTCTCCTTCTGTGCCCTTTTCTAGGTTCTCAGCCACAAGATTTCCTGTGTCAACAGTGGGGAGCAGAGAATGGCTGAGAGTATTGAGGGGGAATAGTCAGAGTGTCTGGGTGGGAGCTAGGGTAGGAGATACTCCCAGGTCCAAGCTATATATAGTAGAATCCATGAGTGTAAGCAGAAGAAAATTTCTCCATCTACTTGCTACTTAGGAAAAATTTCAATTTCACTTGTTTTTCACTAGCCTAATCTCTGTCCTCAGGTCAATTTTCTGAAGAGCAGATTGGATTAGACTAGTGAAAAACAAAGTGAATTTGAAATTTGCATTGAGTCTCTCTTTTCTTGGTTTCCACAGGCCTGCATCAAGGGGATGTGATACAGGGCAGAGCTGAAATAATTAAAATATTCAAGATTGTCTAAGAATTTCAATTGCATACTAATTTTCTTGTTCCTTGATTGTGTGTTGTTAAGAATATTTTCATTAGAAAATAGAATCCTTATTGCATACAAAAATGGTATGGTTTCTGTGTTTGAATACTGGCTCCTCCCCATACTAATTGTGTGACTTTGAGAAATTATATCTCAATTCTCTCATCTTCAATCTGGGCATAAAAATAATACAGAGAGCTGTATGGGAGGATTAAGTGAGTTTTATATGTATAAACGTCTTATGTGAATGCTTGACAACAGAAACAATAAATATTATCTATTTTCAAACAATCATAGTTTTTGTATTTGAGTGATTTTCTTTGCAAATAACAAAAAACACAACCACAGCTGACTTGTAGAAAGGAAAAAAAGTCACTGGATCACAGAACAATACTGGAGCAAGTATGCATTCAGTCACAGCTTGATGTAGAGTTTTAAACCATTTCAGGAAAATCTGATTTTTGTCTTTCATGTCTTGGGTCTACAAACTCTGTGAAGACTTCGCTCTCAGATGTGTTGAGTTTAGTCACAGAATGGCTGTTAGTTCTCAGGGGTACATGCTTTCCAGTTGATATCAAGTAGCAAAAAAGCAAGAGAATGTTTCCAGGATTTTCAGCTAAAATTTTATTGCAGGCCAGTTCCTGATCTAACATTTGAAGCTGAGGAAATGCAACACTGATTGGCTTATATCTAATTCATTTCATTTGTTTTCTGAGGTAGAGTCAGGACCTCTGGAAACATATGAACAGATGTGGACTCAGGGTAAGGAACAGATAGTTCCAGAAAGAAATTGAGAAACCATTACCCAGAAGAGGATGTGTCTGCTAGTTTGCAGAAACAGATGATGCCAGTAACAACCAAGAAATAGGAACATAGCAAGCTAGAAATAAGATGATAATCTCAACATATGCATGAGATTCATTGGAATGAGACAGTAGAAATTTAGAATAATGTAGAAATGATTATGGAAATAATAACAGGATAAATAATAATAAATACTATACTTTGCTTTCAAATTCAAGAGCATTTTCCACATTTTTAAAACATTCACCTGTGCAATCTTATATTTTCTGTGAAACATCCTGTGAGATGTCCATGCCATCATATTAACCATTGTACTAAGAAGGAAACTGAGGCTCAATTTTATTAAACAACTTTTCTTAAGGCTATATCAATGACAGAGAAGGGCTAAGATTGGAACCCAGGTCAACTAACATTCAGTCTTATACCGCTTTCATTATATCTCTCTATTTTATTTGAGAAGTTTAACCAGTGGTTCATACTCCTAGATGTCAGAAGGAAGGTTTACCTATATTAGGTATTGATACCTTTGCAAGATATGTGAAGTCGGTAGCAACTGGTAAGCACTGCCTGTTTGATGCTTTAGAATTCTACTGTATGATACAGCTAGAAAAATCATGCCACTCTCTCTAGAGTAGGCAAAAAAAAAAAAAAAGGAAAACTTAGTTAATGGAAAAAATGATAAGAGGTAGAAAGCTGCTCACCAGCTCTAATGGTCTCAATTTTGTTCACAAAATAACTTATAAACCATTCATAGTATTCTACCAGTACCTCTTTCTCTTGATTTATAATCTCTTTTTTATGGTTTCAGAATGGAATCAATGGTCTGGAAGAGCACAGGAGGGTAATGTTTCCCAGAAGAGATGATGTTAGAAAAAAATGTGCTGCCCCTGCAGCTTTTGATGCACTTTCTCATTGGTCTACAGGTTGTTTTCTTTCTTGACTGTGATCTGGAAATGTACAACCAGAGGATCTCAATAAATGCTTCAATGTGTGACTGGCTAATTTTATTAACATCAGTTCTCTATGAGATGATGCTGCATTTACTTGGTAACAGAATGAAATGGCATGAAGAATGAGTGGACACTAATCTGTGACTGAGAGGGAGGAGCTAGACATCTAGGTTTCACATTTCTCCGGGAATCAACAGTTTTGAAAGACTAAGCCTCATGTATCTATTCTCCTTTAGAAGTATGGCCTTCCTAAGGAAAACACTCTCAATATATTCATTTTGTTTCAGTTCTTTGTCTGGAGCTGTTGCTACAACTGCTTTAATGAGAGACAATTGTTTTTTTCTATCATCCACAATGTCTTTTCCAGCCCTCTTTTGAGTTAATAAAAAGGATTTTTAAAATGTTTTGTTGGACTTAAAAGTGCTCTTACAATCCTCCACAAAGTAAAACTAGCCATAACCTCATGAATCATTTAACAAACCAGTATCCAGTTACTCCAAAGAGCCATTTATTCATTCATTAAGCCAATTATTAAGCCTTGAGATACATAATTACCTGAAATTTAAGAGACTATATTCTCACTGCTCTTATCAAAAACTATCACTTCAAATTTCACTTGCAAGTTACTGTCTCCCTTACTCAAGACAGTTACTTGTGATAACAAACAGGTTTATCACCATTCTAAGTAAAAGGGTCCAACTGCTTGTCAAAATCCATAATATGTTTGTCATTCTTGTTATGGGACATAGCAAAGTAATCATAATTGCTGTTTTAAATATACGATTTATATCAGCTTTTGCCTTAGGGTAATTTAAATAAATTATGCTAAAATAGCAAATTTTCTCTTTGACTTTTGTCTGGTGGTTATAAAAAAGTTAAAAAGATAAATTAATTATCATCTACTAAACTCTTAGATCATGTTAGGATTATATTCTAAGGATTGAAAATTTATATCATTTACTGAATTCTAAATGCAAAGATAAAGTTCAATGCATATGTTGTGATTTCAGATACTGAAATATGATGATGAGACTTTTGATTGTGGTGTTAAATTATGCTTAATTTAAAAAAGGTGAAAAGAAGACCTCCTAAGAACTTGTAGATAGCAGTATCCTGAACGCCGTAAAAGCCTGTATGATGGCCAAGATGGAAAGCATACTCTCTAATGATTGAAACTAATCCCTGCCAGGCTCCAGAAATGACTACCAAATGTAGTCAGAAGCATCTATTGTATTATTGCAGGAAGAAAAATAAATTCACACTTGACCAACCAAAGGTGCAACAAGATCCATAAATCAATGTGAGTCTGGTCTCTGTTCTTCCAGCGTTTGAGCACAGCTCTCTGGCAACTCTTACGGTTTGTGGAAGCTATCTTTTTGAACCTACCTGTTCATGTAAGAAACAGATTTTCATTAAGTGCACAAGGATGTGAACATCTCTTTCTTTACTTGTCCGTCTGTAATCCCCTCCATGGTACTGAAAATCGTAGAATATTAAAACTGCTGCCTTCCTGTTCAGAAGCTCTTACTCACCTGAGACTGTGCAAAATGATTGATTGCGCATTTGTGATTATACTTTTTTTTCCAGTGGAAAGGGTCTACAGATTTTACTTCATTCAAAAGATCTCCCCAAAAGTTCAGAATGACTGGTCTAATTCCAGTACTATTGAATCGCAAAAGAAGAGAGCAACATCAATAGATAGGTCTCAATAGAGGCAGTTTGTACCCACAGCTTATTTGAGACAGAGGCAGAACTGCAGCTCAAGTCTTCCTCATTCTCATAGCTGTTACTTCCACAGGAGGATTGGCCTTCTTGGAGGACTGTGCCATTGGCAGCCCAAACAAAAGAAGTGAAAGAGGAAGGAAGTGAAAGAGGAAGAAAGGGAGAAATGGAGAGAAGGGGGCTAAAGAGAAATATTAGAAACACAATGCCTCCAAATGTACAGGCTTCAAAAGCATGTATCTTCTATTGTTAGCAGAATCTTTCATTATTTGCACATTAGCATTTAGGGTTATTATTTAAATTAAAACTTCTCTTTTTTTAACAGAGACAAAAATTAAGAATTTTTTTTTTTTGAAGGTGGCTCCAGGTCCTCCCTAAAGGTAAAGCAGTTACTAAAATTGTAACCCTATTAAATGGAAAAACTATTGATAAAAACATCAGTTAGTATATAGCGGTCAGCTACAAAGAAATATATTTTTTAACTTTAACTTCTAGTTTTCCTCTATCTAATTTCGGAACCCATCACTTGCAAATGCAAGATAATATATCAAATAACATAAATATATTATACACATAATTTGGAAAATGAACTCACATATGTAAACATGTATATATGCATATTTGTCTTAGAAATTGATTAATGCATGCATAGTAAATTCTGGTCATAATAGCATATGATTTATGTGTTCTATGTAGGTAAATTGTCATTTACTCAAAAGGTGGTTAACACTACCACCTTCTCCTCCCAATTTTCTTAGACTCAGAATTTATATTAGAATACCCACAATTTATATAAAATCACTAATATGCTTGTTTAGAAGGCAGATCCCTGGTTTTTAACAATTACTGAATCAGTAATTTCAATTCTGAAATTACTGAATCAGTATCTCAGGGGGTAATCCCCAAAATCGGAATTTTGGAAGAAACTCCACAAATAGTGCTGAATAGTGCTATGGAATACCAGTGTTTGACACCCATTCCTACCTCTTCAGCGGCTTTCACGTGCCCAATCCCTGTAGGGCACTGTCATCATCGAGGAAGAGGATACAATTTGATTTGTCACAATTACTGAAACTCAAGTTCATATAATGCTTATGAAAAATAAATTAAAATATGTAACTAAAAAAAGATAAAAGTAAAGTACTACGGACTCTCCTTTAAAAAAACACACAATGATATGACACAAAAGTAAACAAACAAAAATCCCTGAAATAGGGCCTACTTTCTTACCCATTTTATCACAAAGACATAATGTTTTTGTTTTCTTGTTTTTTGTAAAATAGCTTTATTGAGGTATAACTGACATAAAAAATTGCACATATTTAATATATACAATTTGATGAATGTAGACATATCCATACACCCAATAAACCATCATCATAATGAAAGTAATAGATATATCCATCACCTCTAAAGGTTTCCTTATGCTTTTTAAAATTGTTTTTGTTGTAAGAACACTTAGCAAGGTTTATACTATTCGGGAAAGAGACAAATATTGTTACTTATCCCTATACAAAAGTTTTATTGTTTACTTTTTCCATCAATAAAAATATCATTACTAGAAAAGATTTGTAAGGTCATCCCAGTAGGTTTATTCACTTGAAAAACAACTTACCTGTTTTAAACAACTTATAGAGGTGATCAGTTTCTGTCCTTTAAATCTGTTAAATTACAATTACAGGCATGAATATAGCAGGAAGTAATATTACCCAAGTGATTCCATTTATCAACCATGTAAGAAATTGGTACTTGACTACTCCATGACTGGAATCATGCAGCAAGCACTGTTATGTGAATTCATGATTAAAATATATATATATATATATATATATATATATATATATATAAAATGCATGTATGTGTGTGTGTGTGTGCATGTGTGTCTGTTGTGTAAAAGCAACTGCTTGCAAAATCCAAAAGTCATGGTCAGTCTTCTCACTCAGCTTTCTCATGTCATTTTACAGAACTGGCCACTCTTTTATGTCTGAAATATTTGTATTAGACTTTTTGAAACCACATTCAACTGGTTCTCCTTCCACTCCACTGACTCTTCTGTCTTAGTCAATTTTACTTGTGCCACTTTCTCATTGTGACCTCAAAATGCTCTTTATCTATATACATTCCCCAGGTGAACTGAGCCAATCCATATCATTTAACTGCCAAAACCTGCTTCTGACGTACAAATTTCTACTGCTGATTGTGAGCTCTCCCCTGTACTATATATTCATATATCCAAATGCCTACATACCATTTTTTTGGATGACTATTCAAGCATCTCAAACTTCACTGCAAGTAAATGAATAAACAGACAGAAAGATATTATCTCCAAATACACCTCCTCTTCTCTACATGTTTCCATTGCAAGTAGTTGCTCAGGCCTAAAACATAGTGTCTTCCTCAATTCTTCTCTTTGTTCACACTACTCTTCCCATTGCCTTTCCATCAGCAAATGCGGTTGATACTGGCTTCTGAATGTTCTTTATATTTACCAGTTGCATCCATTTCCAGCACTTTCACCTCTGAATAAATCACCATTATTGTTCAGATACTACTGAGATAGCCTTTTGTTTGTTTTCTGGGTCTACTGTTCCACCTGTGTGGTCCATTCAACACACAACAGCCAGAGTAATTTTATTTTACTTAAGATCATGCTATTTCCATGCTTAAAATTATTCTATGGTTTCCAATTATGCAGAGAATAAATCCAAACTTCTTGCCATGGTTTTCATGGCCATATAGGATTCACCCTTGTCTACTTCTCCAATATCATTTCCTAATACTTGGCCTCTCCTTGGCAATGTTCTAGCTCAAAGACAAACATTGTTTACTACTCTAATAACTGTGAGACTCATCACTATTTGTACCTCTTGGTCCCTCTGTCTGGAATTACACTTCTTGGATCCCTTCCCATCATTAGGTATTAATATAAACGGCACCACCACTGATTGTAGAGCAAATCATCCATTACTCTCTCATACCACTTGATATTATATTTGAGTTTATTATTTTATGACTTAATTGCTCTCTAAACTCATAGGAATTATTGTTGTTAAATTCCCCACAAATCCCAATTAAAATGGCTCTTGTCATGGGGGCAGAATTTTCTCTTATTCAACATTGACTTTCCATTATTCAGATTAGTGCTTGTATATGATAGATACTCAATGGATAATTACTGAGTGACTATATTTATCATCATCAGTCACTCACTATGAAAAGAATTTTCTTAGTAAACCCAAAAAAACAAAACTTAGCTTAATCAAAACTCCAAATTAAGTATAAAAATGTAGATATAGTCTGATTTAAACAAAACATCTAAATGTTAGGGAAAAAGTCATAAAAGGCAACAGATATCTCTATAGTAATTCATAAAATGTTTAAAAATAAATCTAATTCCATGAAATCTTTTCAAAATAATGACCCTGAGACCTTGTGAAATTTGTAGTGAGGAGGCATTTTGTTTTGACCCTTGACTAATCTACTTAAGGTAAGCAAAAGTACTGGGAATTTTAGAAATGTGTTTTCACAGTCAGAAGTAAAATGTGTATTTTCAGCTTTACTGATAATTTTGTTTAAGGTGTTACTATAGAAAGATTGTTCTACAAACTATTTTAAGTGCCGTATAAGGTCCCATAATTGTTGTATGAAGTTATTTTTTGTCTTTTCATCTGAAAAATATTAAGGTGCTCCAGAAGCAATAAGAAAGGATCTGAAGAGAGCATCTGTGTGGCAAGTCTGCACCTCACACTGCTGTGGCATTGATACCAGGTGTATTAGTCAATTCTCAAGCTGCTGTGAATAAATTCCGGAGATTGAGCAATTTATAAAGAAAAAAGGTTTAATTGACTCACAGTTCCGCTTGGCTGGGGAAGCCTCAGGAAACTTAAAATCATGGTGAAGGCACCTCTTCAAACGGCTGCAAGAAAGAGAATGATTGCCAGCAGGGGAAATGCCAGATGCTTATAAAACCATCAGACCTCATGAGACTCACTCGTAAACATGAGTACAGCATGGGGGAAACCACCCCTATGATTCAATTACCTCCACATGGTACCGCCCTTGACACATGGGGATTGTGAGGATTACAATTCAATGTGAGATTTGGGTGAGGACACAGAGCCAAACCATATCACCAGGTTTACCCCAACCAAGTAGTGCTGCACACCCCCATCTGACAGGTAGGTAGGCAGAAACTCGCAGAAATCTCCATCTAGACAGTTACAGCACAGCTGTGATCAACTACAACCAGTTCTAGATCTAAATCTTACCACATTTTAAAGTACTTTTATTTTCATGGGGAAGCAAATAATTCCAATAAATAAAAATTGCTCATTTTGGTCAGGCATGGTGGCTCATGCCTGTTATACCAGCACTTTGAGAGGTTGAGGTGGGTGAATCACCTGAGGTCAAGAGTTCAAGACCAGCCTGACTAAAGTGGTGAAACCTCATCTCCACTAAAAATACAAAAAATTAGCCAGGTGTGGTGGTGAGCGCCACCCTGAACTTACCATGAGCTGCCATTGAAAGGATAGAGTAATCCCAGCTACTCAGCTACTCAGGAGGCTAAGGCAGGAGAATCACTTGAACCCAGGAGGTTGCAATGAGCTAAGATCACGCTCCAGCCTGGGCGACAAGAGCAAAAAACTCTGTCTCAAAAAGAAATAAAAGAAAAAAGGCTCATTTCACCTATTTAGCCAACCTTACTCAAACATAATCTTAAAAAATAGGGAGAAAAATTTGTCTTTGTCTTCTAAACAAATACTTCCAAAACTTTTGCTGTAAGAAGTTAAGGTTACAGGGTCACTCAAGGTCTCATTCTGAGAGGATATTAAGAAAAAATGTTGGGGGAGGACTTTGTAAATCATGTAGGTTACAGAACTGAAAAGAAAATCCTTTAAAGAATAGGTCATTGGTTTTGATATTAGGGAATAAGGTGTGAGATGCACTTTGAGGAACTGTAACCTAACCAAGCAGCTCAAACATAGTGGTTTTCATTAAAAAGTTGCCATTTATCTTATCATGGTGAGTTTATCTTACCATGAGCTGTCACTGAAAGGATAGAGAAATACTATGACTTACTACAGCATAGTAGATATCAAAAAAAGACAGATGGCAACTTTTTAATGACAGACACTGTTCTCCAGGCCTTATTCACATCTCCAAATTCAGGAGTAGCCACCATCAATATCAACCTTTGGGACTGAGCTGAAAGGAGGCACTAATGGAGTGAAATCTATATTAGTATTATAATCTGGAAATCTTGGGGAAAATTTGACTTCTTTTGGAATCAGTCCTGCTTTTACTGAAAAAAGTTCATATGATGTTGAGAGACAAATTTGCATTTTAATGCTTTAATTTTAACTTCTTTAACAATATATATTTTAATAACATTTGTGAATTTAAAAAATATGACTTCACAGTTAAAAGCCTGCAGTTTTGAGCCACATACACTTGGAATCAATCAGCTTTTTTTCAGTTTCTCAATTTCCTCATTTATAATGTGGGAAAAAAGAAATGTTCCCACCTCATGGGGTTGTGTTAAGGGCTCTAGAACATAATGAATAGAACAATACTGTTGTTACAGTTTTTGCTGTTAGCATTAACTAATGACTTCCATTGTACTTACTGTTGTATTAAGTTAATCAAATATTAACTCTCGAAGTAAGAAAAGTAACTCTACTACTGTCCCCCAAACAAACAAAGACACATTTTTAAAATTTTGATTATTAAATCAGTCAGTTAAATGCTACACAGCCACAAACCCCAATTTTGCAATCAATGGCAGGGATTTTTTAGTTCTTTTGCACTCTCAAGTGCTGATTAACCATTTAGAGAGAACTTTCCTTACTTCTTACTTCCACATTCTTTCCATTTGGGATAGCTCAGGGTCATGTCTCCCTTTCTTAGGCACTGAGAGCACTTATTACTCATGCACACATTTTTGTCCATACATTGCACTTTATTGTTCTGTATCTGACTCTTTCTCTTCCAACTAGATATAGATTCTTTGAAAGTGAATATACATGACATTTTTCATAGGCTTCAGAAGTAACCTAGCACAGTGTTCAGCAAGATATTAGAACTCCTCAATAATATTCTACCTAAAAATAATATACATGAACTTATATAAACTAAATTTATAATGTTATCATTACATGTGGCTTCCTTACATTCCCCAATCAAACAGTGTGATAGAGAAACAAAATACTAAACTCAAAAGTTGCCGATCCTGTATTTTAGAACATGACTTCCCAAGAAAAACCACTTGTTCTTTTGGGGCCTTGGTTTCATCATCTGTTCAATAACAAAATTAATCACTTTATCTTAAGATACATTTCTGATTGAATATTATTGAATGTCATTTAATTAAATTTGGCAGTGTTTGGAATATGCTCACTAATTTCAACATGCATTTCAAAAAAATGGACCAGCATATGTTCTAGTCACAGTCTTAATGATTTGAAACAAAGGTAAAAATATAGACTACATAACCACTAGTTGTTTTACTTTAAGAGAGAATAATGCTGAAAATATTTAAAATCTGGAAGTCATTTCCTATTAGACTGCTTTTAATTTCCTTCAGTGTTTCACTCAGAGTGTTTTCCTTTTTTCTCCATTTATCAGATGCTTAAAAACTCTGAAGAATGAAGTTAACTAATTGTCCATTAGATGCCATGGATTTTTCGTCTATTTAAGGATGTCTCCTTGATGCAGTTCCTCTCATTAGACAGAGCTGTGAGCTTTGCTGTGCACTCACAGATGGGATCCTGGCTTCTGCAGCAATGGGCACTTAAGCTCCAGGAAGCCCTGTTTAGACAGGGATGTTTTAATAGAGCAGTCCACATCCAACCTCTCACTCTTGTCTAAGTACCTGCTGGTGATGATCACTTTGCTTCCTGCTGCTCTAAGTGGAGTCATTAAAAGAAATGCAAGTTTCAGCACGTTTGGAAGAGGGTGGAAACTTCCTTCTTCATGAGGAAGGTCAGCTCCATCGAACGTTTTACCTGTCCACCTCCATTAATGTAATCATTATTAGAAAATCAGATAACCCTTATCATTAAAGAGTCCTAAGAGATTAGTAAGTCTCTTTTTCCTTCTAGCAGTTGAAAACAAAAATTTAGAAAGTTAATAGTCTTTCCTCCTTTTTCATTTTAAGATATAGGCGAGAAGATTATAGTACTCTTCCAAATATATTTCAGTGTTTGATATAATTAAATTTTGGAGATATTTTTATCCAGCATCTCCTCAGCCCTCTATCCTGTGGTAATAGAGGCGACAGTGATAAGTTTCTTAATTTGCTTGGGATTATCATATGAGAAATGAAATGAAACAGAAAGAAAAATAAATTAAATGGTAAATGAATAATTTACACTTTTTATAACATTAGCTTTATACACAGGTTTTCAATTAATTGCACAGGTATTTTTCAAGTAGTTATGGACATTGTGCTATGCTACTTCCTGAGGGATGTATGAAAGATTCATCTGCATGGTATCTACTTTCAGGATTCCGAAATCCATTTGGATAAGAGGAGACAAACATATATAAAGAATATAATGCATAATTGGATATAAAACAAACAGAGCAAAGCTATCAGCGAGCATATAGTCAGGTACTACATTTAGTATAATCAGTTACAAAAATAAAACCTACAGCTTATATTTGCAAAAAGTAGTCAAGAGATTCAATTAAAGACATGATTATTTAGGTTAATGCCTCATATAGAATTTTGGACTTGAAATGATTTTTAAAAAGGCAAGAGAGAAATTTTAGGGGAGAAAGTGCAATGAACAGAAGCTAGGAACTTCTTTAATTCAGGGATTCTAATGCAAATACTCATCTGGGAAGAGCTCTACCTCTTTATCTAGCTCCTGAAGGGCTTTATCAGTTGTTATCCACATGGTCTCTATGCCCATCTGTTTTATTTTTTTCTTATTTCAATTGTATATTTACAAAATTGCACCCTCCACTTTCAACAGCCTCAGGGTACAAGCACCAATAAAATTCCCATTGATTAAAGTATTAAAATACATGAAAAGGAGCAATAGCCAGCAGCAATAATGATTAAACACATAAGTATCAAACAAAACAAAATTGTATTAAAAAGAACAGTCCCTTCAAATTCATCCCTTAAATGGAGCAGGCTTGCTTATAATGTAGAAAAAATTAGGTAAATTGTAACTATATACAACATCTCTGGCTGTAATATATAGTAAAACTCTCATATTAGGATTTGACTTAGTTCCTAAGGAGTCTTGGTATGATTTTCTTTTGCCTTTATGTGCCTCCATTTCTTTAGCTATCAAATAAGAAGGATGCTGTTCATAATAGAAAAACACTGTCTCCTAGGAATGTTGTAAGAACGAATAAAATCAGAAATTTGAAACAACTTAAAAAGTGGATCAATACAAGTACTAGTTATTTCTAACCTTAGTTATCATTCTAGTATTTTTGAAATATGTATTCTTTGCCTGTGACCTTACTCTGATAATAGAGTCTGCATTTTCAGAGATGCACTCTGTGGTTGCAGATGTTAAATGTCATACGGATAGGAATACTTACACCTTTATCATTTGGTTAATTCTTATGGCTAATGATAACATCAGAGGTAGAAATGACTCTTCCTTCTATGATACGCTTCAAATGTTGCTTGGCACATTTATAAAACTCTTATTGCAACAGTAGAGACTGAATTGTACCAACTTCATTCAACTTCAACAGCTGTGAGCAGGTATCATCTACCTAGGCCTGTAAACACAACTCTACCAATGAACCTATCTTCCAAGAAGAATACCAGTCTTATTTCCTTTCAAGCCTTAATTTCTAAACTCTAGGAGACTATTCTTTATCACAGCTTTCACAATGCTTAGCAGACACTCACATGCATAAATACACACATAGCATTTGGCATTCAGAATGCCATGGAAAGAGTAAACATCGTTGTTTTTACCCTCATTGCAAAAGTATACTGGGAAAATAATTCAACAAATATCAGACAAAATATGCATGATATTTAACAACAAAAATAATGGCAGCAAAGGAGGTTAAATGATCTGTATGTTATCCTGTCATCAAAAACCAGTGGAGTTCTCGTTCTTTGTTGGGAACTGGTGAGATGGTTACCATGCCAGTGGCAATCATGAAACATCGCAAGAATAGTAGTTCACAAGACAGTCTTATGGCCGGGCATGGTGGCTCACACCTGTAACCCCAGTACTTTGAGAGGCCCAGGCGGGCAGATCACAAGATCAAGAGATCGAGACCATCCTGGTTAACATGGTGAAACCCCGTCTCTACTAAAAATACAAAAATTAGCTGGGTGTGGTGGCACATACCAACTACTTGGGAGGCTGAGGCAGGAGAACCTGGAGGGCAGAGGTTGCAGTGAGCCAAGATCACACCACTGCACTCCAGCCTGGTGACAGAGTGAGACTTGATCTCAAACCAAAAAAAAAGTCTTACATACTGAAGCCATTCTTCAGTATGTTGAAGGCACTACAAACTCTGGTACATCTCTACTGACACTTATGATGTATCTTCTGGTTAAAATTAATATATATTATATAATTCTAAGATTGTGCTGAATCTGTTAGCAGCAAGATTACATATGGTAAATGTGTCTTTAGACATTCAGAAGATTTTCCTTAAGCTCTGAGTTCTTATAGCAGGGTCATAAAGATGTACTGCTATAAAAGGAGTGAGGTCTAACATGTAAGGTCAGCACTACATGTAGGTGAAGAAAGTGCTTTGATGTGAAGAGAATAAAGAATCTCTATTGCATATACAGCTAGATTTTCATCCACAGTAATAAAATCTGAAATCTTACATTTTTTTTTGTGCTTGAATAAGTCTTTGGGTTATAATTGCTTTTGCTATGTTATGGACATACCATGATATATTTAATTTAACCAACAGATATTTATTGAATGATTGTTAATAGAATTTACTATTCCAAAGTAGAAGTTATAGCAGTAAACAAAAGATATGACTCTCATCTGAGGAGGCAAAAAATGTAAAGACTCAAGTATATATTATATCAGGTGATGTTAAGTGCTGGGAAGATAAAGTGTGACAAGAGAATAGAAATAAACGAATATGGGAGAAAAATCGTTTTAGGTAAATTGGTTAGAGACGACATTCAGATCTTAAAAGTGAACATGTATTTGTGAAAAGACTGTTTCATGGGGTAAATACATTTTTCAGGACTCTACAAGTGTTCTTGGGACTTTTATGAAATAGAAATAGCCAATCAAATTGAGATGAGTGAAGAAAGTTTATGATTTCAAAGTAAATTGCTGTAGTCCTATCTACATTATGAAGAATTTTTATCTCATTGTATGATTTTTGTTTACAACAACCATGTACGTTACATAGCACAATATTGTGAAAATAGTCCTACAATTTTAAGTTAACAAAATATGAGTTTCCAATATTTATTTTTATTTTCTAAGCTGCTGGTGTAAGGATGGTAAACTTTGAAGCTGAGTTTACTAACTTGAAGTTTAGTACTTTTTCTACTACCCCACACCTTCCCTGTTGGTAGATTACTTTCAACTCTAGATGTCTATGTCTTTAAGGATTTGTTTTCAAACAGTGTACATTCAATCTTCATATTTTCATATAAATCGTCACATTAACATATAATTATAGAAAAACTGATACATATCAAAAGTAGGGTTTTTGTATAATAGGATATGAATTAGAAAGAACTCAAAGAGAACATAGGCCTTTATGAAAATAAAATAATTTTTTTAGGGGAAATATACATTTGAATACTATTTTTCATGTCAAATGCCGTAAAACAAAGGGCCCCAAGAAGGAAGTTTCAGGGGCAGGTAGGCAAAAGATCACTACACAACTTGGGAGCAGTGCATTACCAGATGTTTAGGACCTCTAACAAAAGTTTAGCTCAGAGAGACCAGCTGTATGATTAAAAAAAAAAAAAAACTTAAATTCTGTACAGTGAGAGGCT
Source organism: Cacajao melanocephalus (assembly GCA_963573385.1). Classification (NCBI taxonomy): domain Eukaryota; kingdom Metazoa; phylum Chordata; class Mammalia; order Primates; family Pitheciidae; genus Cacajao; species Cacajao melanocephalus. The sequence continues at coordinate 19,589 of CAUYLG010029376.1, read as the reverse complement.
CTGCATCAGATTTCTGGAAAAAGGAATGAAATTAAAAATACAATAAAAATACTATTAAAAAATACAATACAAAAAATGCAATTAAGAATTCAGCAATGAAATAAAAAACTCAGAAAAATACAAATACAGTAAAATACCCATTTTATTTGCTGTTAAGAAGAGCACCCATTAGCAGCCCAGTCACTCCATTAGTGCATCAATGGTGACAATAATATCTGTACTTCCTCATAATGGCCTGCCTTGCCTACTTCTTGGGAAACTCAGCCAACTCACAGCAAAATGTATTTTTCTAACTCAGCCTTAGATATACACTTTCAGAACACATACGTGTCTGTGTGTGTGCATATACACACATTTGTCTCTATGTGTCTGTATTCTACTTTAGATGTGAAGTATTCTTTGCTGTGTATTCACTTTCCTTAATCTTTCATCCAAATATCAGAATATGAGTGACAATGCATATTGGATTAAAAGATATACTTTTATATGCTAAATATATTATAAACAGTTTCACAAATGTGAAGCTACTTTGTGCCCAAGTAAATTAAATTGGGATTCTAGTGTGCAGATAAAGGGGTGTGTGTGTGTGTGTGTGTGTGTGTGTCTAAATGTTTTTGGAAGCTCTTTAATAAATAACTTGTTTATAAAGCAATGACCTGTTGTTCTTCTGGAATGTGTAGTTTTGTTCCCTTAGGCAATGCTCTGAAAGGCGGTAGGGGGGAGGGAACTTTTCTGCCCGATGAAATATGCTGCACTAAACATATCCAAGAAACTTTGGAGAAGATTATATATTCCCGACGGCCCAAATGTGATAAGTATATCAAGATTTAGTGTCCCTTTATTAGTTTCTTTTACAAGAGAATACCACAGCTGCCAAATCTGAATCATTACCCTCATTTTTTCCTGATATAATCAGTATGAAAATGGTGACTACTTGGATATTGCCTCAATGTGAGCTTTTCTAACTGAATAAGGTAAGATCAACATTATTGTATCATTCACTGATTAGAGTTTTGATTAATGCGTCTTCTTTTATTTTCATTCCCCAGGTTGAGATCATGCATATGCTCCTGAATTACTGGGCCCGGCACCTGTCTCTGAATCAGGCCTTTCCTAATATGTTTGCCAAGGGTTTGGGAAACTCATAGACTTCTCAGAAAGTTTAATTACTGCCAGAGTCTGCTCTTTCATCCCTCTTTTATTTCTCACAACTTTAACTAAAAATAAATAAATAAAAATGCCCTAAAGCTGTGCAGTGTATTTATTTCACTATATTGAACAATGTCCTTATCCAAACATCATTGGGTCAGCAGCTCTAAATACAGACACTTTACATTTTCTACTGAAACACTTGAAGAAAGAAGACAGAAAAACATTGAAAATTCACTACCCCCAAAAATTCAGCTGACAGAAAATCTTTTGCTCTTATCTGAAAAGATTTGGCATTAAGTATACAGACAATTGAGCTGAGTTGAGAAAATAATAGGTGGCTCTCTCGTTGTTCACTTTTCTAAAAGGAATAGTCTTGTCCCCTGGAAGTAAAATGGGGAGAAAATGCCTCCCCCAGAAGCCTAGGAAGTATAACAGATAATAAAGAGGCTTCTTGTCCATTGCAAGCACATTGCTTTTTTAAATGGAAAGATTATTTTTCTCTGTCAGAGCCACAATATCACTTTTCTCTGATGCTCATTATAATACTTCATTTACTTGAAAAAGAGTAGGAGGTATAGTAGAAAATCAGACTGAGTAATTGCAGAGGATATGCTGTGGAATATATACTTTCTATAAAAAAGGCACTGAAAGTTTTTTTTCTAAGTGAAGAATCTTATGACAGCAAATAATATAAATAAAATGATAATTCAGAAAAAAGGAAATATTTTTATTTTATATCAGAGGTTGACAAACTGTGGCCCAAAGCTACTGCATATTTTTATAAATAAAGTTTTACTGAAAAAAAGTCACACTCATCCCTTTATGTATTGTTGATTACTGTGTTTCCACTACAACAGCTGAGTCGAGTAATTGAGACAGAGACCATCTGGCCCTCAAAACCTAAAATATTTACTGTATGGTCATCCATTTTTAGAAAAATTTCACCAGCTCTCCGCTTCCTTCTTATATAATTAAATTATGCAAAAATGATTCTAAATTCAGAATGTTTAGAGCTTAAGGCCTCTCTCTCCCTATCCCCATTTTTTTCTTTTCTTTTCTCTCTCTCTCTCTCTCTTTCTCCCTCCATCTCTCAGCACTATATTTAGTATGTTAGATTCATTCCCAGGTAGACTTTTCCAAAGGGTGACAAAGAAACTACCACTGGTAGTTTAATATTGTTACTATCGTGTTAGCAATACTTCAGAAAGCAGAGCATCTTTTAAATATGCAAAGCAGAAGCCCATGGTGGCTTCTGACATGACATGGCTAATATTCCCATCCTTGAGCTATTAACAAAGGCCAAGGAAGTCGAGTAGTGAGGTTGGGCAGGCCTACATTACACACTGTCTGATTAGTGACATGTGCAGGGTAAGGCTAATTCAAACCTGATATATTGATCATGACTGCTATTGACTTATGGAAAAGTAATAGACCATCATGTCCATGTCAGTAGTGATGGAGAGAAAAGAAAGAGTGCTGGTAATGCAGCATGCAGAGGTTTATGGGTTTTGCTTGCTATGAAAGGGTTAATCCAATTTCTCATGTGTTTAAGTCCCTCAAACAAACCTATAGATCCTCTATTTGAATGGTCATTTGGTACTATCAGTTGGACAAACTGGCACTCCTGCTATTATTCTAAGAGAAGATTTAAACTAGGATCAAAATGAAAATTGAGAGACTTGCTTACACATTCTATATACTGACAGGCCCAAAGTCTGTATATTTTTGTACTGATTTAATAGAGTCATGCAAAAGAATACTTTTTGAGTTGGGATTATGATGGAGTCACGTCCAGTTTTCAGCTTCTCATTATAACATGAGCAAACATCAAGAAACAAGTTATATTTGGCCGGGTGCAGTGGCTCACGCCAGTAATCCCAGCACTTTAGGAGGCTGAGGTGGGTGGATCACAATGTCAGGAGTTCAAGACCAGCTTGACCAATATGGTGAAACTTTATCTCTACTAAAAATACAAAACTTAATAGGGCGTGGTGGCTGGTGACTGTAGTCCCAGCTATTCAGGAGGCTGATGCAGGAGAATTGCTTGAACCTGACAGGCAGAGGTTGCAGTGAGCCAAGATATCTCACCACTGCACTCCAGTCTGGGTGACAGAGCAAGATTCCATCTCAAAAAAAAAAAAAAAAAAGAAACAAAGAAAAAGAAAAGAGTTATATGATGACAGACAAATTCCCAGCATAGTTATAATGGCTTCTAATTGTTTAAAGGCAATGAAGTCCCCTGTAAACTCTCTGTTAAAAAGAAACATATGCATTCTGAAGTCTCAAAGTAAGAGCATGCTGTGCTTTGAATGTGTCTTCTCCAAAATTCATGTTAAAACTTAATCCCCATTGTGGTGGTATTAGGAGGTGGGACCTTTTGGGAGGTGATTAAGATGCAAAGGCTCTGCACTCATGAATGGATTACTGCCTTACAATAGGACTGAAAAGAACTAGATTAGGCCCTTTTGCCCTTCTGTATTCTGCCATGTGAGGACTTTGTTTTTTCCCTCCAGAGGATGCAGCAACAACTCACTATCTTGCAAACAGAAAACAAGGCCCTCAGCAGACATGGAATCTGTCTGCACCTTGATCTTGGACTTCTCTGTCTCCAGAACTGTGAGAAAGAAATTTCTGTTTTTAATACATTACTCAGGCTGTGGTATTTTGTTTTAGGAGCACAACAGACTAAAGGAGAACATATTTCTGATTTACTAAAATTTTCAAAGAAAAGTTTAGATGTTTGTATGCTATCATAACAGTATGTTATGTGAATACGTTAAATGGAAAAATAAAAAGCCATCTCATGGGCAGAATGAATTAAGGTATAATGATCTGATATAAAAATATAATGAAATAAATGCAAATATAAGAAATAGAAATGAAATAGGAGATCACTGACATAAGAAATATTAATATACTATTTAAAAGAATGAGCTTTGTGGTTTCACAAATCTTGCTTGATTTCCAGGCTTTTGTGTTATTTAACTTCACAAAGCTAGATAGCTTTAGCTTTCTAGAAAATCAACATATATGTAGTAACTACATAATCATTTTAAATTAAGGTTAAATTAAACTGTCTATGTATATGTGTGTATAAATACAGATATATATATACATACATACAGAGAAACAGAATGTAACAAAAGACCAAATACAACAGAAAGAGAAATAAATCATAAACAAAATATTTAGAATATAGTCACAAATAAAATAAAACATATTAATTATCAAAATAAATATAAATTAATTAAAATTTACATATCAAGATATTAACTCTCAAATTGAGGGAAAAAAGTATGGCTTAGAGGAAACACTATTTTAAAAGGTGACAGCATAAAGTTAAGAAAATGGACAATATCCACTGGGTGTTATTAAGCATGATAAAAATAAAATGGCAATATTATTTTTAGACAAAGTAAAATCTAAAGTAAGTTCCATAAAAGTACAACAAAAAAGAGTCTATTAACTCTCTCCCTCTACCTCTCTCTCTCTATATATATATATATATACACACATATATATATATTTATTTATTTATTTATACACACATATATAGCTGGTTTAATTTAACCTTAATTCAAAATTATATACAAATATATATGCACACACAAACTGATATGGGTTGCCTGTGTATCCACCCAAATCTCATCTTGAATTGTAGCTCCCACAATTCCTGCATATGAGAGGATCCTGGTGGGAGATAACTTATTCATAGGGGCAGGTCTTTCCTGTGCTATTCTCGTGATAGTGAATATGTCTCCTGAGACCTGATGGTTTTATAAAGGTGAGTTTTTCTGCACAGGCTCTCTTCTCTTGCCTACTGCCATGTGAGATGTACCTTTCACCTTCTGCCATGATTGTGGGGCCTCCCAAATTACATGGAACTGTGAGTATATTAAACCTCTTTCTTTTGTAAATGGCTCAGTTTGGGTAAACTTTATCAGCACTGTGAAAATGAACTAATCCTTGCTCCCCCAAGACGCACATGTAAAAATGTGTATATCTTTCATATATAATAATCACACAATTTTATGTACCAACTCATTTATCAACTATATATATATATATAAACTGTATGAAATATGAAATACTGAGAAACTCAGTCTGTATAAAATCTCAAACATAACTCCATTAGCATTAGACATATAAAGTAGATGCAATAAATATTCAATATGGAAATAGATAATTTAACATAGTAATTTAGAAAGAGTAAAAAGGCTTCCAGACATGATGAAGTAAAAATTGCTATATATAACTGCTCACTATAAACAACCCACCTGGACTAAATTCATGAAACTATTTTTAACTATTGGGTAACAGACAGCTTAGCTCTATGATCCTAGGTAGAGGGAAACAAACAAGGTGAGCTCCATAGTCACCTCAGTTTTCTCTGGGGGTAAATTTGAAACCACAGAAATACCCACATTTCCAAATGAAGGGAGAAACACACTCAGCCTAGTGATGCTGCTGAGTTGAAGAGCTGGAAATTGCAATTCAGAGGCTGAAGTAGCTCAAAGTTGTAGAATAAAGAGGCAAAAAGCATGGACTGCTCAAAGACTTCCAAAGTGAGCATAAGGTCCTGTTGAGTTTAAGCTAAGTACTGCACAATGTATAGAGTGAAACTTCACAGAGCTGGTCAAAGAATGTCCAGGGATGATATGCTTTGTAAAAAATAAATGTTTTCCCTTCAAGACTAGATGATGCAAGGAAGTCTGACACATAGCTTCTATTGAACATTGCATTTGAGTCTTATTCTTGGTGTAAAGCAATAATAGAAATAGAGAAACTGTTAACAGATATGAAGGAGAATATTTCATAAAAAAGAAATTTTGACAGTAAAGGGTATAAAGACATAACTAAAGGCATATTATATACAAAAAATTATAATTTAATATTTAATACCCTAATCTCAGTAATTGATAGAACATTCAATAGGTCCTATGTTCAAAAAGATTTTAACAGAACTATCAAAAACATACCTAAATGACATTCACACACCACTAAATTCAACAATGCAAAATACACATTCTATTTAAATGCACATGGATGAATCCCAAGGTAGACCATATAATGGGCCATAAAATAAATCTCAATAAATTTCAAAATCATAAAAATGTATAGTATGTTTATGTTGACAAAGAATATTTGAAAATATAGCAACTGTATTAGTCCATTCTCAGGCTCCTATGAAGAAATACAAAGACTGAGTAATTTATAAAGAAAAGAGGTCTAATTGACTCACAGTTTCTCATGGCTGGGGAGGCCTCAGGAAACTAACAATTATGGCAGAAGGGGAAGCAAACACATTCTTCTTCACATGGCCACAGGAGAGAGAATGAGGGCCCAGTGAAGTGGAAGCCCCCTATGAAGCCATTACATCTCATGATAATAGTATGGGGAAAACTATTATCACTATACTATTATCACCTATACTATTATCACTATCATGATAATAGTATGGGGAAAACCGCCTCCATGTTTCAATTATTTCCACCCAGTCTGACCCTTGACACTATAGGGATTACTAAAATTCAAGGTGAGATTTAGATGGGGACACAGAACCAAAGCATATCAGCAACATTGTTTTAAATAATCAATGAGTCCAAGTAAAATTATAATATAAATAAGAAAACAGTTTAATATACATGATATTAAAACATAATATGCCATAATTTGAGAAATGTAGCTAAAGCAGTTATTAGACATTTATTGTTTAAAATGTAAATACTAGAGCAGAAAGAAGTTTTAGAATTAATGGTCTAAGCTTCCAACTTATGGATTTTAAAAGAGCAATAAATAAACTCAAAATAAGTAGAAGAAAATAAATAATAAAAATATAATAAAAATAAAGGAAAATTAACTAAAAAATAAAACAAAAGAGAAATCAAAAGTCAAAAAACTTTTAACATAAAAAATTGACAGAATCTGGAAAAATGATAAAGAATAGAAGAAAAAAAATTTTAAGTATTAGGAATGAAAGTGAAAACATCACTAGAAAACATGACAAGAATATTATAAAATCATTATGCATCAGACCAATAAAACTCATGAAAACAATTATACTTAACAACAAAAGATTTGCAAAACTAACCCAAATGTTTATTTGACACAAACGTATCAAAGCAGTTCACTAGAGAAAGAAAAAAATATCCTTTCAACACAGGATGCCTAAAAAATTGGTTATCTGGATGAAATAAAGTAATGAAACTCAATTATTTACCTGGCATCCTATACAAACGTTAATTTGACACTGATCATAGACACATTTAAACATGAAAGCTAAAGGTATAAAGCTTCTTGAACAAAGTATAAAATAATATTACATAACCTTGGGATAGAGATTTTTTGCAGAAAAGAGAAAAATGCACTAAATTCAAAAGAAAAAAAAAACTGGAATACATAAAAATTAAATATGTCTGCTTTTCCAAATGAATCATTAAGAAAATGAAATTGCAGGCCAGACTGGGAGAAGACTAGCATTCTTAAATACATGTGATGAAGGATTTTTTTTTGTCAGAATATACTGATAATTGCTATAGCACAATACAAAGACAAAATCCAAAAATTCAAAACACTTGTGAATATCCTAAAAGAAGACAAAAGAATAGCTGATAAGCAAACTTAAAGGAGGTTAATATTGTTAGATATCAGAAAATAGTAAATTCAAATTACAGTGAGATATCACTTTCCACCAACTAGAATTGATAAATACTGGAATCTGAGTATAAAATGTTCTTGAAGAAATAGAACGACTACTACCTCATAGTTTTTGGTAGGTGTTACAGATGTTGAAACTACTTTGGAAATCAGTAATTAGGTTTTTTTGTTTTTTGTTTTTTTGCTTGTTTGTGTTGATTTGCTTGTTTTAATAAAGTTAAATGTAGACATGCCAATCTACTCTTAGTGGAGAAGTGAAAACATACATCCTGAAAGATAGTCTTAATAATTTTAAATTGGAAAACAAAAAAACTAATACCCATCACCAAGAGAATGGAGAAAATAAAATTGTGGTGTATCTGTATGTAAGATATTCACCAAAAATTACAAATAAAAAGAGAACGAATTGGAAATCAATGCAACCATGTGTACAAATGTCAAAATGTTATATTTGGCTTAAAGAAGCCAGGCACTAGCCAGGCACAGTGGCTCAAGCCTGTAATCTCAACATTTCGGGAGGCCGAAGCAGGTGGATCATCTGAGATCAAGGAGTTCAAGATCAGCCTGACCAACATGGAGAAACTCTGTCTCTACTGAAAATACAAAACAACATTTGATCCGGGTGACTGTCTCTTTCTAAAGGAGAGCATTCTGGGGAAAAACAGTTAAACTGTTTAACTTGAAATTCCAGGTACATCACTTTTAACTACAGCTTTAGCAAGTTACTCTATGTTTCTTCATCAAAATTTTCTCATCATCTCTAAAATGGGGCTAAAAAATGATTAAACATACATCAACAATATACAATAGAATTGATCATGTCAAAATAAAGTGGATAATAACTATTATTATTTTTTAAATAACTTTTAAACAAAACTGAAACTATGCATATATCAAAATGCACAGAGTCTGGTCAATGTATGTTGGCCAAATTTTACATACTTTCATTATTAATAAAAAGAAAAATGTATTAAAACATAAAGAGAAAGAATACTGAAATAAACTTGTTGCCAGGCAGCTTAGAAAATAAGATAACTTGATACACAAGAAAAACAAAATAAATAAATGAACACTTAAATTTAAAACAAGAAGTATGTAAATAAAATTCAAAAACCTCTTGCTTAAAACAAGGTAAAAATCTACAAAGTTGGGACATTTAAATGAGAGACAAAATAAAAATAATCTATAGCATGAAGTTTTAAAATAATTTACAAAATTATGCATGTACTTCATAATATATTGTTAAAATTAAAAAGTTTTTTGAAATATGTTAATTTCTAGCAAAATATAAACTAGCATAAGAAATGCAAGAGGTAAATAATGCAAAAATTCACAAAGATATGACAATTTGTTATAGATTTTGAGTCTTGTAAGAAAAGGTAGTTTTATCATTGAGTTATTTCAAATTGTTAATAGGAAATGATTTCCTTAAGATTATCTGATAACATAAGAAATTTTAAAACTCTTCACCTAAGTATTGAAACTTAAATTACATAATCATTTCTATTTTTATTTTTATATATATAATCAAAAGTTTTAAAGAAATACTTTAATAATTTAACAATATATCAGTTGAATCATTCTAGAGAAATAATCTTAATTCCATTATTGCTAGGATATTTAATATTATACAAATTATTATTTAATCCGTTGAAAATCTAAGCATATTACATTAAAAAGTACAATAACAAGAAATATAATATTTATATTTTTAATATATTGTATTTCAAAATAATATTTAAATACTTGCATGGATTGATTTTTAACATTGTCTAAAACTAAATATTAAATTCTCAACTTTTAAAACTAATAATGTGAGTGAAACTTGCCTCTCAATATTTGAGATATTAAATAAGTTATATATTTGACCTGACAATAATTAAAATAACAATGTTATGTAGAAAAATACAGATTGTTTTTCTGAAATAGGCATGTGTGTTTGTCTCTGTTTGTAGCATAATATAAAATGAAAATAATATTCACCATAAGTGAGAAGTAGAATTTAAAAATTAAGAAAGCATCTAACAGAGAAGTAAAGTCAGAGTCATATTTCAGACCATATTAGAAAACAAATGTGTGGTAGGTTAAAGCGAAAAATACATCACAAATTATTTGAAATATAAACAGTAGAATTCACAGATAAAAACTGATCTTAAGAATGACAAATGTTAAGAGTAAAAATACACTACATAAGGAAATATGTTGACTACCCCAAAAAATCTCTGTACTTTAAAACTTGACACAATAATAAAAGCCTAAATGAAAAACTATGGAAATATTTTTAATATATTTGACAAAAGGTTATAACTAAGAGACTTTAGAAATTAGAAAAGTCTAAGTTTATTAAAAAATAGCTTAAATATTTTGATAAAAATTGGAAATTCCTAATAAAATATAATAAAATTTACCATCACTAATAATAAAAATAGGTAAATTAGACATTTTTATGTATTAGAAAAGGTACAGTAAAGGTACATCAAAAAGTTTTTCATAATTCCCTCTCAGTGGAAGAGTAAGTTAATATACTGTTTAAAAATTTCGATTTTTCAAGATAAACCAAGAAACTTATAAATAATAATATCCTGAGAACTTATGATTTTTTTAACCAGGATTATATAAAAATAATAATCAGATATAAAGAAAAAATTAATGTACAAAAATAACAAGTTTTGTATTCATTAACATTACGAAAGGAAACAAATAAGTGATGAATAATATTGAAGTGGCTGAATAAATCAGTAAATAAATCAGGGATTATTAAATAGTTAATTAAAATCATGTGTTGAAAAGCATTTATAAACTTGAAACAGTCTCACATTTCTTAGGGGAAATCAACATATTAAAATTTAAATAGATTTGATTATACCATATGAAATGTCCAGGGTTTAGCTGCTTTTGATCAAAAAATGGTAATATCATTAGATTACATTTCTATAACAATTTTAGAATATTTAACACTATATAAAATATAATTCAAGATGTTTAAAAAATTTCAAATTTTTCCAAAACAGGTATTATTTCTATATTAGTAAAATAATTTAAAACATATACCCTGTTTCAAAAATGAGGTCATTAATATTTTGCACATGAACCCTCTGGTGTCTCACTCTCTCTCACTGTCTCTCTCTCTCTCTCCTCTCTCTTCCTTACACCCACACATAACGATCTGTGGAAAACACAGTCTACTGAACTAGTCCTATATGCTTCAGACTAGGCTAGATTCTTTAGAAAATTTGAAGAGCAATGTAAAATAGAGCCACATATTCTAGTAATTTGCTAGGAAAGATTAAGCATATAAAACATTATATTAACAATTTGTATTTTACATATATTTACATCAAAATAAGACAAGTAGATTATAAATATTTACATAAATCTGTAGAAGTAGAGAGAGACATTTTACTGAGCTTGGGACTTGAGTTTGTTGCTGAAAAATGAAATCTGGGTAAGTAGAGATTACAAAGACTTCCTAACAAACTATTTGGTTAATTCCTTTAGAAACTAGGCAAGATAACATACACCCATAGATAAAATCTATTCTCTGTACATATGCTCTGCCAGTGGTTGGTCAGCAGAATCATCTTTTGCTGTGAAAAATGGCATAGTAATTGTGGGCCCTTCAATAAGTAACATAAAATGCAATCATGAAGCAACCTCCAGAACCACTCAGCTGGAAATGCTGAGATGTATTCTGCACCACAAAATAGCAGCTGTCTTAAAAACAGTTTCTTATTGATTAGAGAGTAGGGTAGGCCATTTTTAAGGCTCACTCCCTGGAAACTTTACCATGTTGTTTGTCATCATGAAAATGTGTGTGGTTTGTTCCAGAAAAAATACTTGTAACAATAGAAGAAATGTTAGGATTAAGAATCTAACACTTGGCTTTCTTTCTGTCCCATATCAACAATAAACCTGTTTTATAATACCCCCCATCCCAGATATTCCTAGGCAAATTTACTGTCTATGGCTGAACCTGTATCTCCATCCTTGGTGACTTTCTGAATCACCAAGAGCATGTTTATTCTGTATATCCTTACTAATCTATATTATACCAATCAAACAACCTCAAAGAACTGCTCTGTATTTTATATCACAAATCTACACCCCACACACATCTTTTTCATCATATTAAGCAGACATAATGTCATCACCAAAGGCAAAAATGTAAATACTATCCTTCCCTCCACAACCAATCTCCCAAGAGATCCAGTAAGCCGGGTGAGGTGGCTCACATATGTAATCTCAGCACTTTGAGAGGCCAAGGTAGGCAGATCAGGAAGTCAAGAGTTTGAGACCAGCCTGACCAATACGGTGAAACCCCGTCTCTACTGGAATACAAAAATTAGCCAGGTGCAGATGGTGTGCACCTGTAATCCCAGCTACTCAGGAGGCTGAGGCAGAAGAAACGTTTGAACCCAGGAGGCGGAGGTTGCGCTGAGCTGAGATCATCCCATTGCACTCCAGCCTGGGTGACAGAGTGAGTCTCCATCTCAAATTAAAAAAAAAAAAAAAAAAAAGAGAGATCTAGTCAATTTTATCTCCAAACACATTATATTATAAATGTATCCACTTCCTTCCATCTTGACAACTATCATATCAACATTCTTCCTAAAAGACTGCTACTGCCTTCTACTGGGTTCCAACTTTATTGTGCCCTATACTCGTTTTCTATATAACATCCAGACTGATCTTTTAAAAGTGAAAATAAGATTATGTGATCATTTTAAAGCACCTGATAGTTTCCTATTATCCTTAGGATAAAATCCAAACAACCAACTCTTGGATTACAGAATCCTTAAAAAATCTTTAATTCTATCTCCAATCTCATCTCATGCCCCTTTCTCCTCTCTGTATTCTAGTACTCTCTAATTGTATTGTGTCCCTTAAATTTTTCAAGCAATTTCCCTAGCTAGGGCAGATATTATGAGGGTTCACCACTATCCAGTTCTCTGACTCTAAGCGTGTTGTTTCATTTCTAAGCACCTCTTTCAATTCAGGAGAATGTTGGATAAGATCTAGCCATAAAATGAAAGCAAAAATGACACCTAAACTACAGGCCAATTCAGTGAAAGCCTATATGTGATTCCCTACTTTCTATTTCCTTGCTTTCCCATTCATAAAGGCCTTGTGTTGCACATGGCACAGGCAAAATTTTGGTAGGATCTCAGTTAGGTGAAGCCTAAACAAGATATTAAGTGGCTTGATGAAACAGAATATTTGTCAACCTCTGTTGCATAAGCATCATGAGAAGTAATATTTTATACATTAAGCCATGATCAATTTAGCTTTCCCTAAATAATACATCACCTTAGGGTCTTTGAGCCATTTTCTTTGCTTTAAAAAGTCTTCCTTTTTATCAGTCCACTCTTTACTTCTTGTCATTTAGTATCTAGTTTAAATATTTCATCAGAAATATGTAGTTATGATTATACAATCAAAATTAGCCCCACTTCTACCCCACCCCCTGACATTCTATATATTGTCACTCTCAAAAATTCTCTACATAACTCCGATATTTTTCTAGTTCATTTATTTATCTGTTTGTTTACTCTCTGTCTCCCCTTAGTCTCAGTAAAATAATCTTCAGTTTTGTTTTCTGCTTTAGTTCTAGAAGTATTTTTTAGCTTGGAACGCAGAAAGTGATCAATAATACTTCCTGAAGTGTTTGTCAAATTGGTGATTATTAGTTTTCACATTTTGTATTAAAGATTCTAACTTTATGATTCAACTTTTCTGACATCAAATTAACAAATACATAAATTCAAAAGGTCAATAATTACCTGAATAGTCAATTCAAGTAGTTTCTAAAAACTTGTGAAATTATACATCTAGGCTTATGGAAGAGGTACAATAGTATTTTTCATGTGTATTATTTAAACTTTTACATTTTTTGTAGAAGAAAAGTATATTCTCCCAGAGGTGCTTACATAAGTAACACGGTATAATCATTTTGATATTAGAATAATAATATCAAAACAGCTTCTTACAAGTCCCAGCAAGTGTCCCCATAAATAAAGCCATATTATGCATATACCTTATGCACAATGATGCCTGAAGGTACCTTAAAGGGATACTACAAAAAGCATGAAATTGTTGAAAGCTTTTCATTTCTGAAAGCATCCAAGGCAAACATCAGAGATAAAGATCACTTGAGCTATGTTTGTCTGCCTCATGGAGTTAATTAAACGCCAATATATTTTTCTCTTGAGAAGCTCAGAATTAGATTCATATTGTCCTCTGAGAAAGATTAGATCATCAAGTATGCTTGTCACATCACATAGGCCTCTCATCCTTGTGTGTAATCCCCAGGAGGTATTTTCGGTTTACATATTTTTCAATTATTATTTAAGGTTGCAATTTTTAAAGTACTGTATATATTTTATCAGAGTAGTAAATCTTGCAATTTTATATAATCTAAAAATGAAACAGATTTTTTTGGTGTAATATTAAAACTCAACCTATATCTTTTATTGGTGATAACATTATGTTTGTTTACAGTGTACATACTATGCATGTTCTTATAAAATGCACTAGGTGCTATTGATGGTAGAAAAGAAGTAGAACACAAAACCTTGATGTTAAAAAAAACTTAAGGCCATGAAGTTAAATTTAATTGTATAAAGTCATAGGATGTCAATATAAGCTAGCATATACTCAAGGGTTATGCTGAAGGCAGGGACACTTTCTGGGATGTCATTAACAATTGTTATGATTTATAGGGATAAAGATGAAGGCATATGTAAAAAATTCTAAGTGATAAGACAGGTATCCTAAAAAGATAAAAAAAAAAAAAACACAGTTTTATAAAAGGTAGCTTCAGGAATACCTTGAAGTATATGAAATATTATTGTTTCAACTGAAAAGATGTCATTTAAAAACTACTGTAATAGTCCAGTTATCTGTACTTCTGCTTCTAGCCAAGATGGAAGAGCAACCAGACTACCATCTACTGTAGATTGCATGTCCTCTCTCAAACTAATGATGATATTTTATTGCCATTGTAACAGTATTAAAACATGGACGTTTAACGTGTGACTAGGCCAGGATGGAGAGTTCCACCCTCATGGATGGGATTGGCGCAGGTATGAAAGGGCAAGTCTGATCCTTGTTGTTCTTTTCTTTACTCTTCAGCTTTTCTGCCATGTAAGGAAAGTGTTCCCTGCCCTTCACACCACCACACTTTCAACGGAGGATGCAGTATTCAAGAAACCACCTTGGGAACTAAGACTAAGACTTCAGTAGACACAAAACCTTTCATTGCTTTGATCTTGAACTGCCCAGCATACAGAACTACAAGAAATAGACATCTATTCCTTACATATTACCCAGTTTCAAGTATTCTTTACAGCAGTACAACATGGACTAAGATACTAACCCACCTGATCTTCACCCCCCACCAGAAAGAGACAAAGTTTAGGGTAAAACAGTTTTTAAGACACTAGATCTTAAGAAATAGATGATAGTGTTTTTTGACAGATTGAGGGGAAAGTGAACCAGGTGATTTATCCCCAGATTACTTCATTGGGAGAATTTCTAGTCTACAGTACAGGGAAGTGGAATCCAGGCAAAGCCAGACAGTCATTTTGAGTGAAAAATATAGAAATGAGAGTCCAGGAAGACCAAAGCTGCTGGAGTTTTCAGGACACAGTAGCTCAGATTTGAGACTGAGCAGATGTGATTATTCAGCAGGGTACAGTTTCATGCACATATGTCAGGTAACTGCTTGAGTCCAGAAAAAGAACCACCAAAAAGAACTAGGGGAACAGCAGGAGACACTAACACAGAGCTGAACATAGTTACTTCTTTTACCAAAATGACTGGAATATCTCGTAATTTGTGCAACACTGGCTGGAGTAATAAGAAGGGTCTTGCCCCTCAGTTCACATTTCTGAAGTATTTCACAGCTCTGGTCCCACCTAACATATTGGAAAAAGCCCAAAACAATTCAACTATTTATAAGTAACTTAAACTGTGCTAAAAGAAAATTTAAAAATACATTGAGCACCACAAAAAATGTATTCATAATAGCTGTTATTTAATCAAAATTATCAGGCATGTAAAGAAGCAGGAAACTGTGACTCAAAATAAAAAGAAAAAACAACCAATCAAAATTGACCTAAACTAATGCTAGTGAAAACTTTAAAACAGCTAATGACAGCTTTTCAAAAATTAAAAAAGGCATAAGATATTTTCAAAACAGATGCAAATTAAACTATAAATAAAGGCAATAATAACTGAAATTAAAAAGAAACTGGAAGATATTAATGACAGATTAGATATTGCAGGTAAAAATATTAGTAAATTTGAGCACATTAAAATATAAATTAAAAATAACAAAAATGGAGAAAAGAATTTTTAAAGTGAGCACAGCATCAGTGACCCATGAAAGAACTTCAAATAGACTACTAAATGTATAATTGGAATCCACAAAAGCAAAGAGAAGAGAAAGGAGACAAAAACATTTTAATAAATATAGCCAATTTTTTTCCAGACTTAATATGGCCATTTTTTTTCCAAAAAACTGTAAAACTGCAGATTTAATTAACTCAGTAAACTCAAAGCATAAAATAACATAAAAAAGACTACATCACAGTATACGAAAATCAATGTTCTCAAAATCAGTAATTAATTAATAGTGTACAGGGAAAAAAGACTCATTATATGTAGAAAAACTATCATAGGATGTCAGACAAAATTTCAAAAACAATGTAAGCCAAAATATATTAAAGCAGCACATTCAAAGTAGTGCAAAGAAAAAGGAAAATACCTACCAACCTAGAACTATATATCAAGTAAAAATTTTATTTTGAAATATAGGCAAAATGAAGACTCTTTAAATAAAAACTAAAAGAATTTATCAATACCAGACCCTCCATAATAAAAATGTTACAAGAAGCTCTTCAGGAAGAAGAAAAACATTAACAGGTTAAGACATGTACTACCTTTCAAATATATGTGAGATGTCAAAAAATGATAACTATATTAATTCACATATAATAATTATTTCTTACCATTTGAATCTCTTTTAAACATAACTACTGAAAATTAACAATGTACTATAGGCTTTACAGATATGTGAAATAAAATGTGTAACAATGGAATGAAGAATAGAAAGTAAGATTTGGAAGTTGACTAATATAAAGTCCTTTGCTTTATAAGTGGTGTAGTATCACCAGAAGGTAGACTGTGATAAGTTAAAGACGAACACTATAAATCTTAAAGAAACACTCAATGGAGTAGAAACATAAAGAAACATAAAACTGGGATAGCTAATAAGACAGCAAATTAGATAAAATTTTTAAAAATTAAAAAGGAAGGAAAACAGGTAAAAGAACAAATAATACGTGGGACAAATAGAAAACTAATAAAAGATAAAATATCTAAACCTAATCATTGATAAATAATCATATCAGTTGTAAATAATCTGAAGACATTAATAGATTGAATAAAAACATAAGACTTGACTGTCCACTGCCAACTAGAAATGCTCTTAGAGACATTCCCTGGATAAAATATGAAAGTAAAAGAATGAGAAAAACATAATATAGTAATAACCAAAAAAAAGGCTGGAGTGCCATTATTAATATCAGACAATGAAAATATTAAAGGACAAAAGTTATATGGGATAAAGAGGTCATTTTATAATGATAAAGGATTCAGTATATTAAGAGGACACAATAATTGCAAATTAGATTATGTGTCTGATAACATAATTTCAGAATATTATAAACAAAATTGAAAGAATATCAAGAAGAAATATATAACTCCACAGTTATACTTAGATATTTTTATATCCCTTTCTTAATAATTGGCAGAACAAATTGACAGAAAATCAGTAAAGGTATAAAAATATTTGTACAGTATTTAACAATTTGACTTAATTGACATTTTAGAATGTGCCGACCAATAAAATCAGAATACACACATAGACCATATGCTAGATCATTAAAAGTAATAATAATAAAATGATTTAGAAAGAACTTCTCAATAGATTCAAAAGGTTTCAAGTAATAGTAATTGCATTCTCAGATCACAATAGAACTAAATTGCCAATTAATAATACAAAGATTTCTGTAAAATCCCAAAATATTTGAAAAGTAGATAACATATTTTCAGATAATACATGGTAAAAGAAAAAAAAAGCAAAAATAACTGAAACTATTTTGAACTGAGTTAAAATGAAAACACAACATATTAATATTTATGAGGTTTTGCGGATACTTCGTAATGATTAAAGAGTCTGTTTATTACAAATATATAACAATCCTAAATCTCTGTGTCCTCAATAACACAGTGTCAATATGTATAAAACAAAAATAAAATAAAATATTTTTTCACAAGGATAAAGCAACAAATTCATAATCATAATGGAATATTTGAACATTCTCTTTTCATTAGTCATTAGAGAAAGCAAACCAAAAAAAAAAAATCAGTAAATTCATATAGAAGACTTGAAGAATACAATTAACAAATAATTTTATTGCACAAAACAATGACAGAATGCATCTTCATTTCAATTGCACATGGATTATTCACAAAAATGTACCATATGCTGTTTTGTAAAGAAAGCTCAAGATGTATATATTTTTAAATTAAACATATTCATATTCTGGTATCTCATTACAGTGAAATTAAACTAAAAATAAACAACAAAAACAAAACCAGGCATTGATCTACTGCTTAGAAAGTAAGCAGTATACTTCTAAAACACCTATGACTCAACATAAATGAGGAAATATTTTATCTATATATAAATTTATAATATGTATATAATACATATATACATTATAAAGATGTATTTATAACTGTATAATGGTATAAGCATATTTTCTCTTATCTTACTTTAAATTTTTATATGATTTTAGAAAAAAAAGAAACTTTTTCAAAATTAATAAGATCAACTCCTTTCTTCTGTACCCACTTTAGTGCAGTGATGCTACTAATTTGTAATAAGGTTAGATGCATTTGTCAGTCTACATTCCATCTTGGCTTCTCCCAATGTCCTGACTGATACTTTTTTTTCATGTTCTTACATTAAAAGCTAACATTTTTGGTGTATAGTTCTAGGGGTTTGACAAATGCATAGACTCGTGTACATAACATCATAGTACCAGATTAATCAATTCCATCTCTGCAAAAATATTCTATGCTACCCTTGTAGGCAATCCATTTTCTTATCCCAAACCCTGGCAACCACTTATATGTTCCCTATAGTTTTACCTTTTACAGAATAAATAAAAATCAAACGCATAGCTTTTTGAGTCTAACTCCTTTCACATAGAAATACACACTTCAATTTAATCCATGTTATGTGAATTACTAATTCTTTCCTTTTTATTGCTGAATGGGATCCCGTTGCATGTACGTAAATAAAATATTTGTGTATTTACCTATTGAAGGAAATATGGGTCATTTCCAGATTTTGGTGATTATAAATAAAGGTACTGAAAACATTAGAGCACACATATTTTTCAGTTCACATGAATAAATATCTAAGAGTATGATTGCTGAGTTGTATAATAAATACAGGTTTAAATTTAGAAAAGACTGCTAAACTGATTTCTAATGTGACTGTGATTTTATATACCACCAGCAGTATATGAGAGTTAGATTTATATTATATTGTTACTATCACTTTTTTTTTTTAAAGAAAGAAAAAGAGAAGAAAGAAAGTGAGAGTGAAAGAAAGAAAAAAAAGAATGTAAGAGAGAAAGAAAGAGGAAGAGAAAGAGGGAGAGAGAACGGGATTCTTGTTTTATTGCCCAGGCTAGAATGCAGTC
>CAUYLG010029374.1:0-36483 GCA_963573385.1 Cacajao melanocephalus | reverse complement strand
CACTGTTGGTGGGAGTGTAAATTAGTTCAACCATTGTGGAAGACAGTGTGGCGATTCCTCAAGGACCTAGAAATAGAAATTCCATTTGACCCAGCAATCCCATTACTGGGTATATATACAAGGGATTATAAATCGTTCTACTATAAGGACGCATGCACACGAATGTTCATTGCAGCACTGTTTGCAATAGCAAAGACCTGGAACCAACCCAAATGCCCATCGATGATAGACTGGACATGGAAAATGTAGCACATATACACCATGGAATATTATGCAGTCATAAAAAACGATGAGTTCGTGTCCTTTGTAGGGACATGGATGAACCTGGAAACCATCATTCTCAGCAAACTGATGCAAGAACAGAAAATCAAACACCATATGTTCTCACTCGTAGGTGGGTGTTGAACAATGAGAACACATGGACACAGGGAGGGGAGCATCACACACTGGGGTCTGTCAGGGGGAAATGGGGAGAGACAGCAGAGGGTGGGGAGTTGGGGAGAGATAGCATGGGGAGAAATGCCAGATATAGGTTATGGGGAGGAAGGCAGCAAATCACACTGCCATGTGTGTACCTATGCAGCAATCTTGTATATTCTTTACGTGTACCCCAAAACCTAAAATGCAATTTTTAAAAAATGGATTAAAATTAAATTAAAAAAAAAAACCTAGGAAATATCATTTAGGACATAGGCATGGACACAAGTTCATGACTAAAACACTAAAAGCAATGGCAACAAAAGTCAAAATTGACAAATGGGATCTAATTAAACTAAAGATATTATGCACAGCAAAGAAACTATCATCAGAGTGAACAGGCAACCTTCACAATGGGAGAAAATTTTTGCAATCTCTCCATCTAACAAAAGGCTAATATCCAGAATCTACAAGGAACTTAAACAAATTTACAAGAAATAAACAACCCCATCAAAAAGTAAGTGAAGGATATCAACAGACACTTCATTTATGCAGCCAACAAACATACAAAAATAAAGCTCATCATCATTGGTCATTAGAGAAATGCAAACCAAATCACAATGAGATACCATCTCATGCCAGTTAGAATGGCAATCATTAAAAAGTTAGGAAACAACAGATGCTGGAGAGGTTGTGATAAAAAGGAATGCATTTACACTGTTGGTGGGAGTGTAAATTAGTTCAACCATTGTGGAAGACAGTGTGATGATTCCTCAAGAATCTACAACAAAAAATTTGACTCTCCAATTCCATTATTGGGTATACACCCAAAGGATTATAAATCATTCTACTATAAAGACACATGTACATGTATGTTTATTGCAGCACTGTTCACAATAGCAAAGACATGGAACCAATCCAAATGCTCACCAATGATAGACTGGATAAAGAAAATGTTGCACATATACACCATGGAAGATTATGCAGCCATAAAAAATGATTAGTTCATGTCCTTTACAGGGACATGGATGAAGCTGGAAACCATCATTCTCAGCAAACTAACACAGAAACAGAAAACCAAATACCGCATGTTCTCACTCATAAGTGGGAGTTGAATAATGAGAACACATGGACACAGAGAGGGAAACCTCACACACCAGGGCCTGCCAGGAGTCAGGGGCTAGGAGAGGGGTAGCATTAGAAGAAATATTTAATGTAGCTGACAGGTTGATAGGGGCAGCAAACCACCATGGCACTTGTATACATATGTAACAAACCTGCATATTCTGCATATGTATCCCAGAACTTAAAGTATAATAAAAAAGATAAATCCTCATATTTAGTATTTGCATAGTTTACCTACAAGAGTAGAGGCCCTGATCTTTTCAGATGGACAAGTATTCCCAAAATTAAAGGAATGCTATCTGAACTATTTGCTCAAACCACAACTTTCAAGGGTAATGAGGATATCCTTCTGACAAACACAAATTTTTTCATGTTCCTTTCATAATTACAAGGAAATTTTTAAAACCCAGGCAAGACCTGTATATGGCCATGGAAATGTACCTAATTAAAATTCTTTTGGACCAATTTCATTTTCTTGGTCTGTTGCAAAACAAAGGCTTAAATGTAAGTGCAAACAACATATCTTCCTGGTGATATTGGTGTGTTTTTTTCCTTTAAGATTAATTATTTGCTTATGAAGAAATTTGTTTCTGCAGTTCATCAACCATAGTCTCGATAGCCTTGGAACCTGAATCATTGAATACACTTTGTAAAGGCGTTTTCATTTTAGCCGAAACATGGTTTTTCTCAATTACATAGTTTTCATGAATTATTCTGGTCTCTAAATAATTTTGGGTGTCTCACGTTAATATACTTTCTTTGTAACTTCTCTGATTATATCTGTTTATGTTCTGAATGCCAGCCCAAGCAATCTCTCCCTCACCTATTTCTTTACCCACCTCTTCCCACCACCCTCTCATACACACACTCCTGCCACTCTCCCCTCTGAAATCACTTCCAAATACAAGAGGTTTAATGCAGTCTTTCTTCACAGACTGCACATCTCAGCTGCTGGTCAGGCAGTGATGGTGCTGCGCTTAGCAGAGTCAGGCCACTGAAGCACTTCCAGGTAGGGGTGCATGACCTTGCAGTCCCCTCCAAGGAAGGCGCTGGTGTCACCTCAGCCTGCAGCCAAGGAAATGGAGCTTGGCAGAGATCCAGAGACTCAGCTCAGGTCACAGAGTTTGGAGACCACATTCGTGTCCACTTGGTTTCAGTTCCCAAGCGACATGGAGGAAAAAGCTTGAACATCAAGTCAGATATATTTTTGTGAAACACTGTTCTGAGTATTTTTGTGAAACCTAAGTTAAAAATATAGTTCTTTAAATAAAGAGACAAATATTTGTTAGATACGAATTGTAGATAACATGTCCTGAAATTTTACTAGGTGCCTCCTAAGATGAACTCATTTAATTTTCAGAACCACCTCATAAGGTGTATTAGTCTGTTCTGGCTGCGATAATAAAATACCATAAACTGAGTGTCTTAAACAACACATATTTATTTCTCACCATTCTGGAAGCTTGGAAGTCCAGGAACAAGGCATTTGCAGATGTGCTCCCTGGTGAGGGCCCAATTCTTGGTCTTTGGGGTGTCCTCACATGGTGCAGAGAGGCAGGGAAAAAGAGAAGGAGGGTAGGAATGAGGAGGGAGAGAGAGAGAGAGAGAGAGAGAGAGGTTGGGGCTTCAACATATGAATTTGCAGGGGACATCAATATTCAGTCCATACATGAGGTGTGTCTACTATTACTCTCATTTTACAAATAGGGCCTGTGTTTCCCAACAAGAACAGTGAGGCACAGAGAGATGAGATTCCTTGCTGATTGTTCACACAGCTTCTATGTTGTAGAGGCTGATGTGAATCCCATCAACTTTCAGTGTCTGCGTGTGCCCACTCTGCTACATGGCCTCCCTTCTACAGGGTTTACATGCAGGCTGGTTTGCCGGCATGTCCTAGCTCTGTTTCTCAGTAGCTGTACAGCTGGTTAGTTTCTTCACCTAGCTGAAGGTCAGTGTTCTCAGCTGGGTACAGCAGAAGACAATAAAACCTATCTTGTGTGTAATTTCGAGTCTTAAATGCAACCATGCACATAAAGTGTCTAACATAGTGCCTGGCTCATTGTATGTGCTCAATAAAAGTTAAGGATAATCAGCAAAGCCTTCAATAATAAACACTGAATAAAAGATAACAATTGCTATGGCTGTCCTTATACCACACCATCTCTTAAATTTAAGAGATGCTCTTCTAGCTTGCCCTGCACTGTTCTAAAAAAAAACTAGAGAAAGATGGAAATATTAATATATATAGACAACACACAAATATGTATATATTCATTGTTAAAATATTCAAATATTCTGTTCAATATAGAAATATGTGGAGTAAAAAGTGACAATCTCCCTTATGCTCTGTCTGTTCCATTTCCTTCCCTAGTGATAAGTGCTATTCATTTTAGAGAATACGATTAGGCATAATTTTGGGAAAAGTGGAATCTTTTTCTCCATAGCTTTAAAAATTTTTGCAGAGTAACTTTTAAAATGACTACTCAAGTGTAGCTAGCTAATTTTTTTCAGACACTGTGACATTAAGCTTTTTAGTGAGTTAAACAAAAACAGCAGACGCACTTAGAGATTTCATTTTTCTCAAGGATGTACAAAATTTACCTTAGAGTTTCTCCTCAGAGTAATTCCACAGCATTCGGGAAGGCCACTCTACAATTCAAACTTAATCATTATGGTTTCAAATGCAATCCCATTCAAAGTTACTCAAGGGAAGGTCATTTATCAGAGCAAAGTATCAGGATAAAAATCAGCAATAGTCAAGACTGGATTCCTGTCTTACTGTGCAGAAGTTGGGCTTATCTTCCACAATTCCTTGAAGACAGACTTCCCAAACTGGGTGAGGATTAGACCTTGATGTCAAAAGGCAGAGTGTATTTGGTGAGTGTATTAAAATGGTGAGATAATAGGTGGCAGAAAGAAATTTTTGCCCTGCTGGCCTCTTTATTCTTTCTCTTCTTTTCTCTAGTGATGCAAGAGTCTTTGTAATATAGAACACCGAAGCTGCAACTTTGCTATCAAGTTATGCTTCTTCGATGTTATGCTGCGAGAGGCAGGCAGTGTTAGGAGGTGAGAAGTTTGTTTGTATCTTAGACCTCCCATGCCAAAGAATGTCAAAGTCCTGCTAAGAATGTACGGCTGCCCTTTCTTCATGGATCTGGCACCGCAATCAACACAATTTTAAGACTTTTTAGAGCCCCATTGGGCTGGAGCCGAGACCCTGGAAAAGCGAACTGACAAATAGAAGAGATCAAAGCAAACACAGGTGAGAAGAGGAAGACAGGCAAGGGACCACACAACCAAAAGATATCCTGAGACACGGAAGGAAACCTTGGGACCTCCTCTGTGCTTGGAGTACTCAGAGTCAGCTGGTTTTCTCTTGGGGTGGACTTGACCCAAATGCCTTTCCAGACACTGCAGAGCATCACTGAGGAGCTCCATGTACAGTATCCTTTACTATCCTGCCCACAGACAGGTAATGATCCCTGTGGTCTGAACTTCAAAGTGATACGAAGGACAACGACTCCCTGTGTGTGATAAAATGCGTTAATTCCCAGTGGCAAGCTGCGGCTGAAAAACTTGGAAAGATTAAAGAAGCAGGCGAACCTACAATCACCTGAACAAATGGTCACTCTGTGGTGATTGTTTATGTTTAACAAGATACTTGATACTCAGGGGAAATGAGCCATGTTTAAGATACAGAATCTACTGTACAAATAAAAGGCAAATGTGTTGCTCATATACGTATAAGCTACACCCCACAGTGTGGACATCAATTTGGCCTGTTTCCTCCTAGAGATAGGGTAAGGGCATTTGCAGACACAGTATGTGTGCAGGAGAGTTAACACACTAGGCTTATGTCTCTCCTTTGAAAGGCCCACTGGCAAGGCTGGCCCTTGCCTGGTGTCTGGGAACTGAGAATTGGGAGTGTTTCTACCATTCTTGAAATACCAACAAGCTCAATGTACCTAAACTGTTTATACAGACGATGTGGTTTGTGCTGAACACCTGCTTTCCTTCTGGAAGCTGGAATTTGGTTATGTCGTAGGCAAGGCAAGGCATGGCAGTAAGCCCAGGCCCCAATAAAACTCCCCTGGGCTCTGAGTCTCTAATGAGCTTCCCTGATTGGCAATATTTCCACGTGGTGTTAGAGCTCATTTCTGGGGAGTCAAACATACCCTGTGTGACTCCACTGGGAGAGCACCCTGAAATCTGGTACTTGGTTTCCCCTGACTTTGCCCCTATGTCCTTTTCACTTTGATGATTTTCCTTGAGCCCTGCCTCTGTAATCCACCTTAGCCATGAGTACAGCTATGCTGAGTTCTATGGGTCCTCCTAACGAGTCATCAGACCTGGGGGCTGTTTTGGGAACCCATGGCCCGCTATGACATTTAGGTTCTGAGAAGCTACATCTTTATGTTTGGCAAGAGCATCTTTGGAATTTCATATATAAGAAGAAAACTTTATGTGCCAGATAAAAGTTTCCCATCCACTATCCCTGCTAAGGGAAGTAGCTGCCCCTCTAACAGGTTCTGCGAAAGGCTTGCTCATGGGGCATGTGTGGGCAGTCCTACTACTCTGAACTGGCCAAAGCTAACTGACCCAAAGGTGGACACCTGACTCTAGCTGGGTCCCATCAGATTTTCTTCCCCCAAATTTGAATGAGGGTGCTGAGAGGCTGAGTCTACCAGTTAGACATTGGAGAAAAGCTGACCATCATTTTCTTTCTACCTGTCTTTATGCTATAATGCAGTTTAAGTGTCTGCCTTAGGAAGGGCTTCAGTATCCCTCAACTTGCTTCTGTTCCCCTGCTTTGCAGAACTGTCCCGCCTTGTATTTGCCCATTTTAATATTCTTTACATATCACTGAACTTGCCTAGTCAAAACCTCTCCCCTCTCTTCTGTGAGGCAAAGAGGTGCCATGTTTACATGGTTTCTCTTGTTACCCTTGAGGCTGAGTACTGGCCAAGCTTGTATCAGGAACTAAATAAATACTTGTGAGTAAATGATTGAATAATGCCTGTCCTCAGGGCTCATCCTGGGTGAAACTCTGGCAAGGTTTGCTTTTACTACAAAAAAAAAAAAAAAAAAGTGAAAAAATAACAGAGAATGCACAGGTCTATCATTTAGAGAGGGAGGGTGGCTTTCAGTAAATTTAAGTTCATAAACTAAATTATCTGAGTTCTTTTATATGCCTTGGCTGATTACAACGGAATAGTAATCGGTATGTCCAATGTGTCAGGCTCTGTCCTGAAATTTACCATGAAAACGCATCTAAACTGATAAATATGGGTGTCTTAGATGTCAGGGGCATCTCTCCAACCAAGCAAGCAGGAAATGCTGGGCAGCCTCGCCTGCCCTCGCCAGGGGCAGCTTGGCTTCTAACTCATCACTCAAAGGGGTGAACCAATTATATTATGTCGAAGTTTTCTTTATAAACCTTTAACTTTTAATTCTGTTCTTGCCCCTGTTGGATTATTTTAGTTCTCCTGTTCAGTTTTCATTTATTTGACTCTTGTTACAGCCAGGCACTGCTTGGGACACTGGAGTTATAGCAGTAAACAGGACAGACACTCCCAAATGTATTGAGGTTTACTCTCCAGTAGAAAAAGATAGACATAAATAAGTGAAAAATAAGCAAGATGAATTTATAAAGAAAATTGAAAATTTTGATATAAAAATATGACTTTTGAGACAAGAAGTGACAAAATACTGATCTTCTAATATCCGTAAAGAATTACAGGAGAAGAACATTGCCGTGTTCATCTCTGCTTAACATAATATTTCTAATAAGGTTTCATGGTTTTTACAATAACAGAGAACAGCTAATTATACTTCAGCCACAGGCAAAATTAAGTTAACTCATGCTATGATTGTTAATCTTCTTAAGCAATTGCTTAAATATTAATTGATGGCAAGGGGTCAGGATACAGAGTCATGCTGCCAGACTCCAAGGAGAATACAGTAACTTAATAGCAATTTACCACCTAATATGATTAAGTTTGACTTTCTATTCCAGAACCACAGCCACATAATGCCTTCCTTTGCCACATTTAATCACATGTGTCTGAGAAATCCTGTTTATCTGAGTTATTTCATTCAATTTATTGACATAACATTTCCTTAACAATGAACACAATCAGTTATAATTACTTGGGATCTTTTTTCTTATAAGGTTTCAAAATTTTAGCTTACATCAAATTATATAATTAATGTCAACAATAATATCATACAATGCCTTTTTCCACTGAAATAGGCATTTTAGTGTAAAATGGGAATAGATTGTCCTAATTTAGTTTTATCCTATTATTAATTTTTTCGGGAATAGCTCCCTAGATTTCGAATGTTTATTATTTTATTTTTCATTACTCTAATGGAGAAGGGAGGGAAACAGAAGCAATCACAATCCCTTCCATCCCACAGCAGTGTGCGCTTCACCTGAGGCCAATGGACCTCCCGTGATGTGGCTGAACTCACTAAAATCTTTAATCTATTGTAGAAGAGTGGAAAAGAGGTTGCCCTCCCAATTTCTGAGTTATATTTGTCACCTATAACAAGTCACAGGCCTTGTAAGTGACATCAACACCATTTTCTACTGAAACCTACCCTAATGTTTCAGTGCACTAGTGAGCCTGGAAATAAGTTTTGAACATTCAGACATCTTTTCCCAAGGGTAAGACCAGAATTCCAGTCTCCCGGGTGGCACTATTGGAGCTATCCTTAATTCTTCCCTGTCTTTTGCTCTTTAGTCAGCTACCATGCCCTCTTCCCTGCACAGCGGTTCTCAGTTACTTTTTTCCGTTGTTCTTATTTTCAGTGTTCCCAGTTCCTCCTCCCGCCTTCAGTTTCTCATCTTCAAGTCAACCTACTGGTTGGAAGGGAAATGAGAAAGCAGGGGAAGAACGAGAACGGTGGAGTGCTGCACTTCTTTTAACAAAAAGAGTTCTCTTGAGAATATAGATAAATGCAGGACTTTGAGCCACAATGAAACAATAGACAATTTCCTGTTAATGAGTAGGTTTGTGGCTGATGAAGTGGCCACAGATATCCCTTTCAGTCCTTAGTGTCACCCTCACTCTCTTGTAGGCAAAGTTCCAGTAAGAACGGAGACACTTAAACCTGAAGCACAAAACAGATCCTGCTAAGATAAGAACTTGGCTCATCACTAGTGACAATAAAAAGAAAAACTGAGAGATCTTTGCAAACAAAGAGGAAAACAATGCTACATCATTTATTCTAATTCAGGTTGAGCCAAATTCAACATTCTTATTAAAAATCCTTTTACAGCTTTAAAATGCATAGTGCTTCCAAGGTTAGAGAAAAATATGCCTGCAATTAATTTTCAAACATCAATAGACACATTATTGTTTGTGGATTATTCAGTCCCATTTTTAAACCTGGTTTTGTCCACTATTTGTGCACATCTCATAAAAAGAGATGAAGCCAGGAAATGGATGTATAATTCTGAAAGTTTTTTTTTTCTTTAAGTCATCTAGAGGTAATTCTGAAAGTTTTAATGGGGACACAGATGGAGTTGTATTGCTACATGAATATGTAGGATAATCTTCAGTTTCAATTACTCATTTTTTATTCATATTCTCCATTATTTCTGATAATTAAGAATTGTTTTACAGTAATAAGCCATAGAGTAGCATTGAAGGGATCAAGGAATTAGTTCTTTTCTTTGACTAGCAGTGTGATTCTGGGCAACTCAACTCACGTATTTGAGTCTTTTGCCATTGAAGTTGGGGTTGTCCACATGGGGTGATTTGGATGGTCTGAGCCACGACTGAAGGCAAAGGCAGGCATCTTCCTACAAGACAGTCAATGGGTGAGGTGCGGGCATCTTTAGATGGTATGTCCTCTACAGATGGCTGTGAAGCAGGTTCCTAACTGAGCTCTGCAGTGCAGGACTCCTGTGGAACTCATTATAATGGATACTGAATGTTTGTGTCCACCCCCTGAATTCATATGTTGAAGTCCCAACCCTGATGCAACTGTATTTGGAAACAGGGCTTTTAAGAAGATAAAGTTAAATGAGATCACAGCAGCAGTGCCCTGTAGTAGTCTGCTTGGGCTGCTATAACAAAACACCACAGACTGGGTGGTTTCAATGACAGAAGTTTATTTCTCATAGTTCTGGAGTCTGGAAAGTTTAAGATCAAGGTGCCAGCTGATTCAGTTTCTAGTGAAGGCTGTCTTCTTACCTAGCAGATGGCTACCTTCTTACTGTGCCCTTATGTGGCAGACAGAGAGAAAGCTTTGGTGTTTCTTTCTCTTGTAAGGACACTAGTCCTATTGGCTGATAACGGCTCTATCCTTATCAGCTCATTGAATCTTACTTACCTCCTTGTAGGCACTATCTCCAAATGCAGTCAAATTCAGTTAGGGCTTCAATGTAAGAATTTTGGGAGGACGCAATTTAGTTTATAGCGGGCCCTGATCCAATCAGATTAGCGTCCTTATAAGAAGACACACAGAAGAGCTTGCTCTTATTTGTTCTTTCCATGCATACACACTGAAGAAATGCCCTGTGAGAAGTCAGGAAAAGAGCCCTCACCAGAAGCCAAATCCATGAGAATATTAATCTTGAAATTCTAGCCTCCAAACCATGAGAAAATATCTGTTGCTTACACTACCCAGTCTACGTATTTTTTAATGCCAGACCCAGAAGACTAATACAAATATGGGGGATTTTCTTGGTGTAGCCCAAGTGTTGGGCACTGGCCATAGATTATCTCACAGAGCTAGACAGTCTCTGATGCTGATGCCCTCTCCTGCCTGAGGTCCCTCATGGTCCACATGCCCCTTAGTCTCTCTCCTCTTGTCTCTTTCATCTCCCAGCCCTGCCAAAACGGCAAGCCCTAATCCCCTTTTTCAGAATCATCTGGTTCTCTATCAATTCTCTTGACTATCATTTGTTTTTAACTGTATGTGACATGTGCTTTTGTAGGGCATTACCTTTTAATGAACACATATATCCTTTTCTCTAAAAAGAGGCTCTCTTTTATTGGAAAAAAATTGGAAAATTTCTGATGTATATTACCTTGTCTCTCATATGAATATTGACCCTGTGTTTTTTCTGAGACAGGTTCTCACTATGTCACCCATGCTGGAGTGCAGTGGTGCAATCTTGGCTCACTGCAGTCTTGACTTCCTGGGTTCAAGTAATCCTCCCATCTCAGCCTCCCAAGTAGCTGAGACTACAGGCACATGCCATCATGCCCGGGTATTTTTTTTTCTTTTGTATTTTTGTAGAGACAGAGTTTTTCCATGTTGCCCAGGCTGGTCCTGAACTCCTGGGCTCAAACCATCCACCCTCCTCTGCCTCCCACCATGCTAGGACTGCAGGCATAGGCCACACCCCTAGCCAACTCTTTCTTTTTGCATTTCTGCTAGAACAATAATATTTCTCCCCAGTCCAACACATGCCTATAGCCAAAAACAGGGAGTGTCTTCATCAAGAGTGTGCAAATAAAAACAGCACCTTAGGGCAGGTGTAGTGGCTCACGCCTGTAATCCTAGCACTTTGAGAGTCCAAGGTGGGCAGATCATGAGGTCAGGAAATTGAGACCATCCCAGCCAACATGGCGAAACCCCATCTCGACTAAAAATACAAAAAAAAAAATTAGCCAGGCATGGTGGCATATGCTCGTAGTCCCAGCTACTCAGGAGGCTGAGGCAGGAGAATCATTTGAACCCAGGAGGTGGAGGCTGCAGTGAGCCGAAATCGTGACACTGCACTCCAGCCTGGGTGACAGAGCAAGACTCTGTTAAAAAACCACACCAAACCAAACCAAACAAAACAAAATCAGTACCTTAGTATATCTGAATATGTTATTTCCTTTCTCCTAATACTTAAAAAAAAAAAAAAAACTGATTTGCAAAAACTCCCCGGCTGGAAGGGACAATACACAAGCATCGAAACAACTATGCCAAAGAAATAGTGATTAATGCTGAAAAAGAAGTTAAATTACCCTAAAATAGGAAAGTAATTAAGGTTAGGAAACTTGAGAAGTGTTGCCTAGGAAATGTATTATTTAACTTATACTTTAAAGAATGAACAGGAATTTGAAACTGTGACATGATAAAATAAGGCCTCCTAGAAGAGAATATATATATATATTTGGAAAAAGGAAGATGTGAAACTGTTCTTAAATATTTAAGGTGAAATGTTCTATAAATGTGCTCATTATAAATATGCCTATTCTTTTATTTAAAGCAATAATCTGGAGTTCCACTTGGAAACAGTCTGTTAGTTACTGTTTATGTTACTTATCACTTGTACTTGGAAGTTTAGAAAAAGCTCTTTATTTATTTAAGACATTCTTATTCAGGCGTTTCATTAATCTATATTTCTTTTCTTCACATACTCAGTAAAGTAAAGTAAGATTTAACAGGCAACCCGCGAAATGAGAGAAAATACTTGCAAACTATGCATTTGACAAAGGATTAATATCCAAAATCTATAAGGAACTTAAACAACTCAACAAAGAAAAAACAAGTAACTCCACTAAAAAGTGAGCAAAGGATATGAACAGACACTTCTCAAAAGAAGACACACAAGTGGCCAACAAACATGAAAAAATGCTCAGCATTGCTAATCGTCAGAGAAATGTAAATTGAGGCCACAATGAGAAACCATCTCAAATCAGTCAGAATGAATATTATTAAAAAGTCAAAACACAGTAGATGCTGGTTAGGCTGCAGAGAAAGGGATCACTTATCTACTGCTGGTGGGAAGGTAAATTAGTTCAGCTATTGTGGAAGGCAGTTGAGAAATTTTTCAAAGAAAGTAAAACACAACTATCATTCAACCCAGCAATCCTATTACTGAGTATGTACCCAAAGGAAAATAAATTGTTCTACAAAAAAACACACATACCCTTGTATGTTCATTGCACCACTATTCACAGTAGCAAAGACGTGGACTAAACCCATATGCCCATTAATGGTGGACTGGATACAGATAATGTGTTAGATATATACATGGAATACTATGCAGTCATAGAAAGAGAAATTATGCCTTTGCAGCAACACAGATGCAGCTGGGGGCCATTATCCTAAGCAAGTTAATGAAGGAACAAAAAACCAAATACCACATGTTCTCAGTTATAAGTGGAAGCTAAACATTGGTACACATTGGACATAAAGACGGGAAAAATAGACACTGCAGACCACTAGACGGGGGAGGATAGGAGAGACGCAGGGGATAAAAACCTACCTGTTGGGTACTATGCCCACTACCTGGGTGCCAGGATCATTTATACCCCAAACCTCAGCAACATGAAATTAACTCAAGTAACAAACCTGCACATGCACCTTCTAAATCGAAAATAAAATTTGAAATTATGAAGAAAAGTAAGATTTGACTTCAGGAAGAGAGGAATTTTTCCACCTGTGCTCAAGATACTCTACTGCCAACTTATCTGAGGGACGCTAGTTCTTGCTATCAGTTCTTGTTGAAATAGAATCTAAAGCTCATGATCCAAAAACTGGAGAGATGCAGTCCAGTTATCGCAAGCAATGGGAGTAGGAGGATGGTTCATGGGAGATGGTATGAGCATAGAACTGAGGAAATCCCAAACAAGATCCTAGGAAAAGCACACCACGGCTCTACATTCAGCTGCTCCACTGTCATGGGCCTCAGCTAACCTCTAATGAGATGTCTCAAGTTCTCAGCCTCTATCTACAGCCTTCATCTGTTTTTCATGGTTTCTACTTCCTCATCACTTCAGCTTCCACATGACAACTTGTCTAGTTCCTGTCTACACCACAGACCCTTCTTGCTAACATGCTAACTTCTTGTCTATTTTTTCTTTAATTTGAATTATTGAGAGAGAAAATCTATTTGGTTTTGCTAATCATTTTCTACCAGGTCCCATCTTGTTTTTCAGTCATACTCTACTGACAGCCAACCCCTGTGTGAGAAGTCTATTTCCAGTACATTCAACTTGACTCTGGGTGGTGGGAAGTTAGGGTCCCCTGGCCTTTACAGGGTTTTCTCTTTAGCAGAGGCTGGAAAGGATTATTTCACTTGGAATGGAGTTTAGTCTGAAAAATGATTGACATCTTTGGCACAACAACAGAAATATTGAGGAACTAAGAGCAAAACATTAAGTTTTTCTGTCTCCCAGATCTGGTTTAGTTAAAGAAGCCAAAGAATTCTAACAGGAAACACGTAAAGCTGCTCAATCTCATGCAAACATATGTCATCCTAACATCATCATAATTTGCTTCAAAGTCAATCTCTTTTAGGTTTAAATACAAAACTGGAGCTAGTGTTGGGTATTGTTTCTTGTTATTTTATATTAGTAAGTTTTAGCCAGTATTGAGAAAGAGAGAAAGAGAGAGAGAGTAAGAGAGGGAAAGAGGCTGGGTTTCTGTGATCTTTGCTTAAAACACAATCTTCTTTGTTTTTCTTAAACTTAGAAGGAAAGATTGCTCAAATTCCATAGCAGTTCCCTCCCTTATGCTATGCATAACATCAAGTAAGTACACTATATATTTAGCGGGTAATCATGCCAGGGTTTGGCTTATTTTTTTAATGATGTATTTTTACTTGCTATTGAAATTTAAGAGAAAGCCTACTATCGAATAAATATGTTATACATAGCTACTTTATATTTTATTTTCATTTTAGAAGAAGTTTTACATTGTTGCACAGCCAGACATAAAAGAGAATTGCATTTAGAAACAGGAACATAAATTCATGAACTGATTTTGCCTCTAACCTCTTCTGTGTCTGTGGCCATTTCCTGTGCCACTGCTTCCTCAACTCTAACAATGATGGTTTTGGAACAATTGGCCAGGGAGCCCACTTCCAGCCCCAAGAGAGGTCCCTGTGAGCAAAGGGTCAAACCGTACCAGTTCTCCCCAGCACTCTTGTGCAGCTCAGCTCATTCATGTGTACTTGTGAGAAAAAGGAAGACTTCATTCTCAGAAGCCTAGAGATTGTTTTATTGTATACACATTTTCAAAATCATTGCTGACTTTTGCTAAATAAAAGCCGCCAGTCTTAAAAGCGATATACTGTATGATTACATTTAAACAACATTCTGTGAAAGGCAAAAACTTAGGTATGGAGAAAAGATTAACGGTTGCAAGTGGCTTAGGGACTGGGAGACGTTTGACTACAAATGGGGAGCACAAAAAAATTGTGTGAGTTGCGGGAACTTTTCTGTCTTGATTACAGTGGCAGTTATGTGACTATACATATGTTAAAACTCACAATGATACCCCCATAAACTAAGTTCTACTGTATGTAAATTATGCAATAAAGTTTAAAAACTCATCCCGGTCAATATTTCCTTATATGTAAATATCAGTATACACAGAATTCTGTGCCCTCGGTGATAACACAGCTATTTTTTCTTTATCACCAGCCAGATGGTTTTATTTGTAGTGCTCTCCTAAGTCCCCAATACTGACCTATTTTTTAAGGCAGGATTTAGAATTCCTGCTGTTCAAAGTAATGAGGTGGAAACATCTTGCCTCTCAGGGTGCGAGTCTGGCCGGCTGACGAGCCTGCCTTTAGACTGTTGGCAATGACACCTTAACCTCAAGTGCTGCCATTTCCCACTCAGCACAGACTGAATGCTAGAATGATTATGACAGGTGAAGACTGCTGATTGGGACCAAAGAGGAGAAAAACAGTCATTGATAAAAGCAAAGTTTTTTTTTCTGTATAATCAAAGTAAGAAGATGGTTCAACAAGAACGGACAGTAGGAAGCTCCCTTTGGAATACTGACATTGTTTTGAAGTTGTCAGAGGTTTTCAGAGTCACTGTCACTACACAAGGAGTGGGTACCAATTTTGATGGGAAATTTAACCTTTTCCTGGAAAATCGGATGTTAAGGGTTAACTACACATCATATCTCGTTGCTCTGCCTTTTTGCTCTATAGCAAGTCCTGTGTCATCCAGTCAACTTTCTGAGTTCGTCACACACTGTTCTTCCATGGGATCAGCCAGGACTTTGCTAGTGTGTGGCTGAATCACTTAGACATCTATCCTGATTCATCATGGAATGCCCTTTGATGACGTGGGAGAGATAGGGAAGGAGGGAGAGAGAGAGGAAAATATGAAGACCTGTGTCTTGTCTCAACTCAGCTTCTGACTAGTTATAATTCTTGGGATGAATCCCTACATTTCTATGAGTTCCATTTTCCTATTATTAAAAATTGAAGGAAATAATAATTGTTGCGCTTCCTTGCAACCTCTTAAAAAGCATATTAAAAATAGGCTGGGTGTGGGGGCTCATGCCTGTAATCCCAACACATGGTGGAAGGCACCTGTAATCCCAGCTACTCAGGAGGCTGAGACAGGAGAATTGCTTGAGCCCATGAGGCAGAATTTGGAGTGAGCCAAGATAGTGCCACTGCACTCCAGCGTGGGTGACAGATTGAGACTGTGTCTCAAAAATAAATAAATAAATGAAAAAATCACACCTCACCAGTGTCACCTGGTGGTTGTCATCACTATTATAACAAGTATT
The DNA here is from genome assembly GCA_963573385.1 of Cacajao melanocephalus. Taxonomy (NCBI): domain Eukaryota; kingdom Metazoa; phylum Chordata; class Mammalia; order Primates; family Pitheciidae; genus Cacajao; species Cacajao melanocephalus. The sequence goes on along the minus strand of CAUYLG010029374.1, from coordinate 20,448 downwards.
AAGAATGAAATGAAGAAAATAAAGTAATTCTCCCTGTCCCTTAGACTTGCCATGAAGAGTCCAAGCAATTGACCACATGCCTAGTGCTCCATTTTCCTTCCTTAGATGAGGCCCCAGGACTGCACATTTGTGCTACAGTAGCAGCTCTAGCTTTGCAAGAGGACCTCTCTAGGCCCGCCACTATTTTATGACCCCCAAATCACCGCTTTGAGATGCTATCATTGAGCATTTTCCTGACTTCTCCTGCTGAGAATCGCCTTGGGTTTCAGTTTGCCTGCCCAGGATAATTCTCAAACTCCTAAGTCCGTTCATAAAGTCAAGCACCTTAAATCCAATAGCAGTTGTCTTTATTTCCTCTCATCTGACAGATTTGCCAAGAATCAGGATTATCGCTAATTCTCAGGGTTTCATAAATGCTTTTTAAAATATAGAATATACATAAAATAAGCATTCTAGCAATCCAGAAAATCCAGTTTTTAGACTTCAATTTCCATCATTTGTCATCCCATAGACCCTTCACAGAAGCATTTACTCTGAAAAAGAATCACAATCATGATTTATCTTAAATGCATCTTTATCCAGGTAATTTCTCATAACAGTCACCAAATTCAGATAAGGCATCAATTTTCTAAGCTTAACTTGAATAACGGGGTACTCTTCCTTTTCAAGAATGAATTTGGAGAGATTTTAATGCAGCAATTATTTTTTTCTGCCAAACAATGTAATTTTCTTTAAAAATTAATGTTTAAAAGACAATATAAGTGAATTGCAATATTAGACCCTAACCAAAGAATTTAGCTCTTTTTAAAATTGCCCTGATAAAAAAATTCCTTTCATAGAAATGATATTTCAGGGGCTTTCTTTTTCTTCTAGATGTTTATTTCTGAAAACAATTTTCCAGACAAAATGAAGTTGAGTGCGCCTTCTCCCTCTTTTTGACAGTTACGTTGAGTGAAAATGACAGTGTTTATTAACCCTCTGGCCTCTCTTGGGCTGTCCTTTCTGAATCAATTGTCATGATTTATGAGTAGAACACTATCCTGATTTTCAACTTTTCCGTGGAAACTTTGCTTATATGGGAGATAAAAACACTACCTCACACAGCTCCCAAAACTAAGACCATTCAGACTTCACATGACGACAAAGCAGAGGATTATAAAGACAAAAGTAAATTTTAGCTTCTCCCCTCAACTCCTTGTGTTTTTAGATTTAGATATACTATACATTTAATACCTTGATCTACATACTGGAGTAAATAATTTACCTTTTAACGATATTTAAAATTTTTGATATGTCATTTTCTAATTGCACATAAGTAGGCTTATCAAAATATGTTTGGCCTTAAGATGAGTTTAGCTTTTGATTTTTTGATATTTGTTTCTAAAATGATTTGAAATGTGCATGAGATTCCTTTCCAGTATGCCATAGAAGGAAGAGATTAATGATTTGCTTCATGCTGTGCTAGAGTTGGTTTTAAAAGTGTTTTAGTTGCTGAAGACATAATGTAATGTACCAGCTTAGGTCCTCTGAGAAACAGACACTAAGGCAATTGCAAAACATGCAAAACACTTATGGAGCGATGCCTGTAAATGAGAGAGAGAGGTAGTAGGTGGGGAGAGTGATGGGTGGTGGGCATCCATGAAAACATCAGATTGTGCTGCTTCCCTGAGAAGGTATTAGCTAGGCTAAAGGGGAACCCCTGAGCTTAGAAGGGCACCATGTCAGGAGGAAACGGCTTAGCTCTGACGCTCTATCTCATTCACGTATTTTCTGAGAGCAGCCCAGGGAAAGTGTGGCTTTGGCATGAGCCATAGCAGGTTAAAGATACAACAGCTCACAATGTACCTTGCAGGAGGTTCTTTTGGATGGAGATTAGAGTGGCATATCTTCATAACCACTGCATGTGCCCAGAAAAGTCATGTGCTATGGCCATCAACTGGAACTAATCCAAAATGTTTCAGTTATGTATTCTGTCTTCATTAGTTGAACAAGACTCTAAGGAACTATCTTAAGAAAAACCATGTCATAACTGGCTTAGAGTAAATAATTTTTGTCCAAGAATTTAAGTCATATTTTGGTCATGACTTAAGTCGATGTACCAACTTAACCAGATAGGTCCATAGGCTTAAAGCATATTGAGTCTCTGAACATAAACTGAAACCCATTGTATTTCTTGAACATACTCTATGTTAGAGTATGTGTGGGCAAAGAATAGTACATGTACTTAATAATATTATATGTTTGTTTTATGTAATTTTATTACATTAAGGGTATAGTACTGGATAAACATTTGGCAAATGACCATCATGATTTACGCTATTCAGAAACTCAGGACAGGTCAAGAATTAAAAAGTAGAGGAAACTTATTAAACTGAGGCAGACTTGTTGGGGTGGGAGAATGGGTCATGGAAAAGAAGAGAAAGTCCAGGTCAAAAAATAACAAAAGGGTCAATGAGGGAACTAAGAAGAGACCCAGTTGCTACAACTGGGCACAGAGTGGGAGTTTAGTCACAGTCAAATGACCTAATTGCAGGAATTGAGTCACCAAGTCAGAGAAGAGAAAAATAGCAAAATAGCAAAATAAACCTGATGTGATTCAGGGGTCCAAGAAGTGTGTACTATTCCTTCTGTCTAGAGACACGATCCATCTTCGAGTCTGCGTATGGGGAAGTGTTGGTCTCATTCACGAACGTTAGATGAAAGGAGAGAGTGGGAAGAGAGGAATGAACAAGCCATTGCGTAACTGGATGAGCTGCCCACTAGGCTAGGAAAAGGACATATGAATGTATCCTAGGATGTGTCAGCCTGTATTTTTTTTATCAGGCTTTCCACATAACTTGACAAGTCAAATTATATTCATCATCAATTCTTAAGCTTATTTCAGTGACGTTGAACCTTTACTCTGCTCCAACTATCACAGAGATGAGTAATATATATGAGTTGTATACCTAACTGGAAGGCCAGATACTCAGCCTAGAAGGGCCCACGGGGGTGGGTTATCAACGTTCTTTATTCCAGGTATCCACAAGGTGGACAGAAATGGCTTTCCTGACACCACAAGTGCCAAAAGAGGTTGAATGGCCAAAGTCTGTAGGGAAATTCACAGAGGTTAAGGGATATTAGAGAAATCTTTAGTAAGATTTGGAGACTGAGCATGGGGAAAAAGACTAGTCAGTTTCCTCTTAAATGATGGCTGTCCACCTGTGATTTTAAGCTTCTCTTTTACTCCACTGTGGCCTAAGATTCTGGCATAATAAGAGTCAAGTTAGTTTTTTTTAACCAAGTAATTGAAATGAATAGAAATTTTAAGCAAAAACATGGGAGTTAGGCCGACTTCCCCAAATGGCATCATTGGAGTGGTTCCACTTATTTTTTGAGTATTCAGTGTGGCTAAATAAATAAATAAATAAATAAAAATAATTTTAAAAGAAAGAAAAAAAAAAGCCATCTCAGTAGTGAAGGCATAAAGTAAGTCTTTTAAGAGACTAGCAAGGACAAAATGATTCTGTTCAATAGCCAATTTTCCAAAGGACATAAGAAAGATCTATGCATAAAATTTACGCTTTAGTAAAATTAAAATACAACTATGATGAATTTCTATCTGGTGGACCAGAATCAAACATATTATAGCAAAAACCAGTATCAACAGAACAGCAAAGAGAGCAAGTTACTCAATAGAATGAAAACATCTGTCAGCGTCGATCAGCATTTATCGTTATACTTGAAACAAAACACAAGGAAAACACTGGTTTGAAAACATTGGCATTTGTCTTATCTGTTGGTTTAATACTGCAGAGTAGCACCTATTACAATATTATACATTTTGTTTTCCAAATAACAGTAATTAAAATTAATGTAATTTTAGAAATTTTTAAGAGTTGATGGAAAGAAAGTCTGGTGCTACAGACCAAGGATATGAATCACTATTGTGAAAGGTGAGAGAGGAACTTCGGAAGAAATAGAAATGACTTTGTTATGGCTTTAGGTTAAAGTATAACTCCTCCCCTCAATCCTAACATATTCTATGTCCATCTGTAGCATGTCACTGTAAAACATCATTTACTTTCGTTTAACATAATAGTGTGTGCCTTGGCTACTAGAAAAATTTCCAAATATAAAGTTTAAATGTTAAACTGAGTAGCAATGTGTAGCTGTTAGATATTTTATTTTTCTGTTGCAGGCATCATACAGCTTCCATAGAGAATGGTTTAGAATCCGAGTGTGTGGTGAGAAATTTACCTTTAGTTTCTTTAGGTTACAACTGGTTGCTTCAGCAACGGGTGAATGGAGGGGCAAGAGGCATCTGAGTCAGCTCACAGGGCATGTCTTTTGTACTGAACAGAGGTGTTACTTTTCATTTCAAGCATCCTTTGATAATGACCAATTTTACCAATTTTCCTATTATTCATTGGATATTCCTAAGGGAGAAGAGAATAGAAGATAACAAGGTTTGAAGAGAGATTGTGGCTGCGTAAATCTTCACTACCAAGTAGATATTTTGCTATAATCAGAAGACATTTAAGCCTCTTGATCTGAAGAATAAAGTCGTGTTCTTACTGTGATACTGGCCCTGTGATTTGGGTACACGATTGACCACACTCTTGGGAGAAACCACCCATCTAAGTACTGTGAACTTTAAATGCCGTACTTCAAGTGGGTCCCCAGCATGGTAGTGAGAGCACAATTTGCTTCTCTGCAGATTCACGCTTTCTCTTTCTGAGGTTGTCAACACCCTAAGTGACAAGAAGGTGTGGAGGAGGTTGAGTTGTCTATGGAGAGATGGTGCGCTTTCAGAGATATAAGCAATGTGATTTCCACTTTTATCTACTGCCTGGGATTTCATTACATCTATCTTTTTAGAAGAGGAGTCCTCAAATTTTAATGGGACAAGAACCACATGGGGGTCTATTACAATGCAGTTATTTGGGCCCCACTGTCTCTCTCAGGATTGCTGCAACAAAGCAACAAGGGCTTGTCCTAGAATCTAGAACTCTGGGGTAATCATACACACTTGTTCGGGATTTGAAATCCCATTCAACTTTCCATTTTACCATACTTCTTCATGCTTGCCTTAAACTCTTATACCAGGCTTCAATATGGAAAAGTTAGGAGAAATGTCCAAATTATCTGAGAAGATATTAAACAACACTAGATTTTCAGTTTCTAGGTTCAAAGAAGCTATGTTGTGGGTATTGCAGGAGATAGCAGGTGTTGCATCAGTCGCTGTGTTAATTATTTGAAAGGCATGGAGCCTGGGAGAGATGCCAAGACTGGAAAAAAGCAAATGTCTTTATTTTTAAGGGGAAAATCAAAGGATAGAAATAGGAAGTACAGGTAGGTGACTTTAGCACACAATTTTTAAAGGATAATTAAAGAAAATGTTTATGAGCCATTAAAGAGAATGTGGAATCAACATAAGTTCATTAAGAAACAGTTATGCCAAATAATCTCATTTCTTTTTACTTTTCTACATAAAAAAAAGAGGGAGACCTTCTATTTCTGACAATATGGCAGAATAGATGAACAGAAAAAAATCCTCATAGAACAAAATATTAGATATATTTTAAAAAATTTTTAAATATCATGTTTAAGCTTGGCTGAGCTGAGAGAAAAAAAGACAACCTAAACCAGAAAGCAGGATTGCACATGTATAAGTAGGATAAAAGCTGCAATCACCTGAGGACATCTGCCTGTTTTGTGGCCTAGACCTGAGCTTTAAGAGGCAAGCAGGCGTGGGCACCAAGACGAATCTTAGACCCAAGCCCAGAGGGAGGTCTGATCAGACACCGCCATGTGTCTGCCCTGCAACTTTGGGTTGAGATGAAATCTCTGGATTCTTAATAACCAGCCACCATGTGCACAATTTGCAGCCAGAATTTCGACGACATGTGTGGCCTGAAATTTCCCAGGGGAAAATCTGGTTTAAAGTGGCCCCAGGTGCTGGGGGAATACAGTCTCTCACTGGGAACAACTCTAAATATAAGTCACAGGTATTCTCCAAGATAAAGATGCAAGAACACTTAGAAAATGCAGCACTGAAAAACATACCATTTAAAATAACTACTCAGATATAAAAAGGAATGAAATAGTAGCATTTGCAGCAACCAGGATGGAAGTGGAGACTATTATTCTAAGTGAAGTAACTCAGGAATAGAAAACCAAACATCTTATATTCTCATTCAGGTGGGAGCTATGAGAATGCAAAGGCATAAGAATGATACAATGAAATTTGGGGATCCAGGGGAAAGGATGGGAGGCGGGTGAGGGATAAAAGACTACACATTGGGTACAGTGCACACTGCTTGGATGCACAAAAATCTCAGAAATCACCATTAAAGAACTTACTCATATAACCAAACACCACCAGTTCCCCATAAACCTATTGAAATAAAAGATAAATAAAATAAAATAGCATCAAAAGTTTCAGGATCTTAGAAGAAATCCAGCAAAAAATGTCCAAGTCCTTTAGGGGAGAAAAGTATACAACATTCTTGAAAGACATTTGAAGGCATTTCACGTTCTGTGATAGGAAGACTTAATATTGTAAACGTGTTAATTCTTCCTTGACTGTAGAACAAATGAACTTTGCAAGCATAATCCCAATAGGGTTTCACATGGAACTTGATAAACTAATTCTATTAATATGGAAAAGCAGAGACCTCTAAATAGCCAAAACCCTATTGAGAAGAATAGGTAGTAATGGGGGTGGAGAGAGGACTTAGCCTTCTGGGAATCAATAACTGGTAATTACGACAGTATGGCAGAGTGTGGTGGCTCACACCTCTAACCCCAGCACTTTGGGAGGCCAAGGAGGGCGGATCATCTGAGGTCAGGAGTTCAAGACCAGCCTGGCCAACATGATGAGTGAAACCCTATCTCTACAAAAATGTGAAAGTATTAGCTGGGCATGATGGTGGGTGCCTGTAATCCCAGCTACTTGGGAGGCTGAGGCAGGAGAATCGCTTGAACCCAGAAGGCAGAGGTTGTGGTGAGCCAAGATTGCTCCATTGCACTCCAGCCTGGGTAACAGGACAAGACTCCATCTCAAAAAAAAGAAAGAAAGAAGGAAGGAAGGGAGGGAGGGAGGGGGGGGAAAGAGGGAGGAAGGGAGGAAGGGAAATAAAAAGACAGTGTGATCCTCAGGCAAGGATAGGTCAAGAGAAAAGAATACAATGGCCAAAAATGGAATTGCACTTATGCTGAGCTTTGTCGAATGCAGAGCTGCTATCATAGCTCAGTGTTCAATATATGGCACTGAGGCGGTTGGTTATCTATTAAGAGAAAAATCTAAGACAATTGCTTTATGGCCTCGTTGATAGTTGTTTCTTTTAAGGACAATGAATACCGTAAGGAAAATTTTAGCAAACTCAAGTATATCTGAATTAAGATCTTCTCTATATTAAGAAACACTATGACAAGAATAAAGAAACAAGCCAAAAACTGAAAAAAGGCTTTTCCACACATTATTGTCAAAATGTCAATATCCAGAATATATGCAGAACTCCTAAAAATCAACAAGAAGACAACAGCCAACCCAGCTGAAGAATGAGAAATACAGGTGAACAAGGATTCCACAGAAGAGGGACCACAAAGACTTACCAAGGCTCAGTCTCCTTACTAACCGAAGTAAAAAACCACAATGAGGTACCATGTTGCATCAGTCATGGCGGCACGGATTTAAAGTATCAAAGTTTGACTGGTTTGTAGGGTAACAGGAACCTTTAAGCCCCTGCTATGAGAGTGTAAATTGATGCAATCATTGTGAAAATCCTTTTAATATTACTTAGTAAATTTGAACATGAAAATGCACAATAAGCAGCAACTATACTCCCAGTTATGCTCCCTAGAGAAACTCTTGTCCAACAGAGCACATATATGAGAATGTTCATAGTGTTAGTTAACAATAGCAAAGAACTAGATACAAGTAAAAAGTTAAACTGATATAAAAATAGTATATGAAAGTGAATGAGATCCATGTGGACAGATCTAAAAATATTAATGGGGAGAAAAATAAGTTACATAAGAACACGTGGGGCATTGTGATTCCATTTCAGAAAAAGAAGAATTTTACAATAGTATTTCTGGATACATACATATAAATGTGGTAAAAATTTAAATTAAGGAAAGTTAATAATAAACACTAAATTCAGGTTAGTAGTTACCTCTGGGAGAGGTTGGGAAACAAAATCATGAAATAGTAGTCCCCAGGGGAGCATCAAATATACTGGCGCTGATCTATTTCTTAGGCTTGAGGTAGATGTATGAGTGCCCGCTTATTATTATTTTTCAAATTTACTGTTACATGTCATAAACAAAAATGTTAGTTACACGTTTTTGTTTATGACATGTAACAGTAAATTTTAGGTGCTGTGTGGATGATTAATACGTATATTGTCATAGGCATAGTGCATATAAATTTTATTATAGACAAAGCTTTGAAACTTGGGTATATTTAAAGATAATGTAAGTATTGACCTGAGAATATTTTTTGGATGGTTTCAAGTATGCCATGGGACTTTGGCCTAACCCTGATCACCCTTTCATTAAAGTATTTACCTAGCACAAGATGATCATATGAGCTGTTGCTGAATTGATAGTTTCTTATGCTAAGGCTGCCTAAATTTCCCCTATTAGCGTGTCTTAGAATCTAGGACCAGGCTGATGGAAAGGAAAATGAAACAAGCTGTAGGAAATAAAGACCTGAAATCATAGTGGGTGAACAGGTCATTACAACACAGATGTTAGTGACCTGTAAGTATTAGAAGTCAGTTACATGAAAAGGTAAGGAGACTTCTGCATTGCTCCTGAGAAGTTCTTTGCACATTTCAGGGAGGCATAATTTAGCACATTATGAGAAAGAACTTTGCAAAAATTCTAGTTATTCAACCAAAGCTCAAAAATGAGGCAAGAACCTCTCTAGGTATTTTATTCCTGCTGACAGTCCCACTGCCCCTGGTTTTAAACCAGATTATTGTGACGACTATTTTTATCCCATAAATGGGGAGCATGTTGAGTAGAAAGGCTGAGTCTCATATGCTTGTCATTGCCTCCCCATGAGATAGCATTGTGTATGGCCTATCACAGATGCTCCAAACTAAAAAGACCTGCTGGAAGTGAGTTAAGTTGAGGCTGAACTGCTTTGCTCCAGGAAACAATGCCAATTCTTTCCCTTGATGAAAGTACTTATCCTTGGCTCATACCAGTTTGATTCTCAGTTCCAGCCTCTCTGTTATATCTGCATATCCTGATCACAGTCTGGAAGTAGTACCGAAGATTGATTGAGAAGCATGTGGACTCCACCAACAGGGATGGAGAAAGTGGATCAGGACTACGAGAAAGACAGATGCCGAGGAGGCCAGAGAGAAAGCAAATGCAGATGTTGAGGAAAGGATAGTTGTTTCCGTAAGTCATGACAAATGATGTCACTTCAAACATTAATATGACATATAACTCCTATAAACTACCAGCTTGGGATACAGATATGCCATCACCTCTTACATCCTCAGATTATCATTTGCATCCCCTGAATTGTTAGTGGAAAATACAGAATTCTTTTTAAGACCTCTCCTACCCTAACACCACATCCAATTGCCAAAAGGGGAAAAAGGGGGTAAGGCCCTGGGAGTCGACACTCTGCTAGTTTGGGTTGAGGAGGGATAGTTGCATTTCTGCCTTAAATAACAGGCTTCTGAGTCTTTCCTGCTTTTTGTTGCCACATAGTATTGCTTTTAAAGGACTGTTCCGTGCAGTCTTGCAAAAGTGAGTCACTCTGTCATGATGTTCCACGTAGTCCTTGATGGTGACTTACACTTGGATCTTTGTTTATGTGTAGATAGATGCTCACCATTGTTTCCCAAATAGCAATACTATGCCAGGGTAGCTAGATCCTCAAGGGTCTGAGGGTCAGTAGCATGCTGTTACAAAACCAGCCCTCACTCTCAAATTCTTAGGCGCAACATCCTGAACCAAGGTCTTCCATTTAGATGCCCCCTGATAATTTAAGTACATTGCCTTTTGGACCACTTGGTATCTGTTACTCCAGAGTCTTCCGGGTAAACCCAATATGGTTTTCCAACTTTGGAGCTCAGGGAGGGAGTACCAGCTAGCATTGTTTCCTTTCCTATCAGGCACTTTCTTCCTTTTGCATTACATGGCATACTTATCATCTGGGGTGTCTCCTTCTGAAGTGAGTCCCACTGAAACAATTCTTCAAGCAGCAAAGACATCAACCTCAAAATATAACAAGGTTCTAAAAAGTAACAGCTGGGCCAGGTGTCCCATTAAATCTCCACCTTGATTTACAAATAAAGTTCAAGGTGACTAAAACCCAAATGAACAATGGCCATTTTAAGGTATCCTCCTTTTGCCCTAAAGCAAATGGATGTCCCCAAAACAAGCTCCATGAATTCAACTCCAAAAGCATTGAAGACCAAACTAGCTGTTACTACAGCTGTCTGTACTGTGTTATTTCTCACAGTACTCCACGCAACTCTTAAAAATTCTTTTTTTCTGGTTGAAACTTTCTCATTTTATTTTCCTCAATCTATAAATTTGAAAAATTCAATCCCATAGGAAAAGTTGTAGGGAAAGCATAACAAAAAGTCATATTCCCTTCATCTAGATTCACTAATCTCTTTCTGCAGGTATACATACGTGTGTGTGTGTGTTTATGCATAAGTATTCAGTGAACCATTTAACAATTACTTCTAGATATCACAATATTTCAGCACACATCTCCTAAGAATAAGAATGCCCTCCTGTATTATACTGTACAAAGATCTGTCTCAGGAAATTAACATTGCTTCAATACCATTACAGTTCATATTCAGATTCTTCCCTTTTTTTCCCACTTTTCTCTCTTTCCAATCAAAAAGCTTGCGTTAAATTTAGTTGTCGTGTTTCTCTAATCTCCTCTACCTATTACGTATTCACATGACTGATAAACAATTCCTCAAACTGTGACATAGTTTGTATTGTTGAAATTTTTGAAGACTTCAGGCCTGTTGTTTGTGAATGTCCCTTTGTCTGTATTTGTACATCTCCGCCCCACTAACTAGATTCATATTAGACATCGTTGGCAGTTATATTAAAGTATTAAACATCCTCTTTAAATATCTCTGTTTCTCTAAAATGCCTTTCCTCGAGGCAGCCTCCACATTATGACTTTAATGGGTCCTGGGCACGTTTCCCTTCTTGGTCTCTTTCTCCATAAAAAATATTTAAAACTATATTTTACAATTGTGTTGGTATAAGGGCTGATATAATCCATCTGTATTCATTATTATATATTATTATTATATTCACTTATTTATCCTGATTTTAAAAGAAATTAAAATTAAAGTGTCCCATGAGCCCCTAAACATGCCACAGCCCTGAGGCCCTGAGCACAATGGGCAAGGTGGCGCTGGCTCTTCCTCCCTTGCCCCAAGGGTTCTCTGTCTGTCTGGGAAACTCTCACCAGATTCCCCAGTTCTGTGTCTTTTTCCCCGCCACTGCTGATAGAGAATACACCCCTCTCCCAGGACTCCAGTTCAGCTTCCCTCAGCTCCCCCTTTTCTCCTCCAGGTGTGACCATCAACCTCTCTTCCCGAGACCCCGCCACTTCAGGCAGGCTTCAGGGAAGGAGCCAGTCATATTCTCTGCCCTGAATTTACTATTAGAAATTGGATACCACCGTCCCCAGCAGTTTCTTGGCCATCCTCCTCCTCTGTCAGTTTAATTTGCATCACTATGGGGACTTCACAAAAAGAAATCAGCTAACTAATAGCACAAGAGGCTGCAGTTTGAGGCAGAGAACTTTCCTTCAGTCAAGACTGAATCTCTAAACAGTGTTAATGAATATGAGTTTGCTGACTGATGCTGTGAGAGCCCTTTCTTTGGAACATGTAGATGTTTAATATTCTTTACTGACACCCAGGCCTCTTGCTTCTTCCAAACCTAATCTGAGCTTCCATTGTTTAGCAATTATTATGTTTCAGACCCCCTGCAAAGCACTGTATATCTACTCACTTAATTTCCACACAAGCTCCTCTTACAGGAGCGCCATGACCCCCACGATATAGACAGAGTGGCTGAGGCTTCCACGTTTTTAATGAACTCGCCCCAGCTCTCCTGTGATAAGAGACAGGCAGGTCTGACTTGCTCCCACATTCCCAAGGTGGATCTGCAGGGAGTCGTGGGCCTGGAGATGGGTAGTGGATGAAGGAAGTAGGTGGGAAATGGGATTCTCTGCTGGGTGTCCTCTCTCTCTTCTCCAGAGGGAAAGCACCATTTGTCCTGTATTTTAATACATTTCCTCATTTATTGGGTCCCTGGAAATTCTTAGGGTAAATTTCCATAAGATAAAAAGTTTTTTGTGTAGCCTCATTCTATTACCTATACACAATTACTCTCTCTTAGTCTCAGGTTCTCTACCTGTAAATCAGTACTTTCCGACTCACAGAATAGACCTTTACATAGCAAGCATCGAGCACTTAATAAACGCCTCTTACTGTCAGCACTAAATATCACATTTTAGTGACTGGCAACATTCTAAAATCCTAAAGTTAAAGTTATAATACAAAAAGAGTTTAGATGGAAAATAGAAAAATCTGAAATACGAACAAACCTATGTCTTTTCATTAATTTTTAAAAAATGAAACTCATTTGAAATTGTTCCGTTGTGCAGTCAGTCATTATTTAACACTTCAGTCATTATTTAACACTAGTGGGGTTTTTTGGGAGAAGAGACGTATTTCTGGACTTGGGAAGGTACATTCATTAGATTCCCTCCTACCTATACAATAAAAGCCAAGGATGCAGTACTTTGTTTTCCAATAAAAAGAAGAAGAAAAGCAAGCGGCTTGGTATTTTGATGAGACTTGTGCCCAGGATCCCTTATCAACAGAGAGGAGAGCTGAGCATGTCTCAGTGAGTAACAGAACACTGTTCATTAACGGGCTGAGCTGCAGCTCACCAGCCAACAGCGCCAGGTAATGAAGGAAATTGCTCTGTGGGCAGGCAGTAAAAGGTGTCTGTGGGAAAGGCTGTGACTAAGTCTCCCCTAATCAGTGTATCATCAGTGGAGCTGGGGCGGGAACCCTCTCGGCGAGGGACCTTCCATGGTCACGCTTCTGTTTCTGCTCCCACGTGAAATCTCTGCCTCGGGGCTCTGACTGCTCCAGTCCCAGGGGAAGGGGGTTGTGTTTTGGGACATTTAAACTCAGTTTGCTTAAAACCCAAAGTATGAAATAAATATACATGAATCTACACTGATATAAATAAATGATTGAATAAACAAGTGGGGGAGAAGAGGCAACTTTTCCTTATAGAAAAATTCCTAATACTTCCTTCTTCAGGAGACAGAGTTTAATTTGTTCCACCCTTACCCCCTTGGGGATGGAATAGACCTAGAGAGGAATGTCCAAATAATAGAGTAGGGCAGAGAAAAATGGTCACTTTGCAGTGGAGAGATGTGGCAGACATCTCCTTAGCCAAGAGATGGAGGTTAGCATCACCAAGGATGTTGCATGGGCCTCATGTACCCCCTGATATTATGTGATGAGAAAGGGCTTTACCTCTACAGTATTCTTACCAAAAATTCCCAACCCCAGTCTAATCTTGAGGAAAACATCAGGCAAACCCAGATTTTCTGGATGCTAGTCAGTATGCCTTAATACTGTTGAGGTCAGGAAAGACAAGATAGAAAATCTGTCACAGACCAGAAGACACTAAGGAGACAGGACAACTGGATGCAATGTGGTATCCTGAATTGGATCCTGGAACAATTTGTTTGGTAGTAATAGGTCAGTGTCAGTTTCTTGGTTTTGACAAAGGTACCATGGTAATGTTAGATGTTGGCAATGGCAAAACTGTGTAAGAGGTATATGGGAACACTGTCGTATCTTTTCAAGCCCTTTCAAATTGTAGGGGAGGAACAAGTAATTTTCTTTCTACTTCTCTGAGTTCTCAGCTGGGACCCCTATAACAAAAGACAGATTAACAAGATAAAAACAAATAGAAGTTTATTCATACATATACCTCATGTATACTGCTCTGGGAGACACCCAGCGAACATGAGTACATTTCAAGGAGTTGGCTGAGAACTCTGATTTATATAGCATCTTCAACAAAAAACAGTGCATTTTTAGAGAGGCGACAAGACAAAAGAAAAGGACGTTGAATCTCTAGAGTAGCAAATTGTGGGAAGGCAGATACATGGAAGCTGATGGTGGGTAAAGGCTGGTTAGTGAGGTTTGTCATGCAGATTCCTCTCACGCCATCTGCAGGCTGATAAGGGTCTAAAGTTGTCTTCTCCCATCAACCTTAGTTCAGGAAAGTATAGAGGGGAGGAGGGACATCTTTGTAAATTTATGACCTGTTTTTAGGCAATTAAGGAGAGGACAGAGTTTTTCTTGTGTCTACTTCTCAGTTGGCTTCAGCTCAAAATAATCCTTATGCCAAAGTGGCACATTTTAGGGGGCAGGGGGGAGGGTGAACATTCTGCTACCCTTCAAAATCCAAAATTATTTTCAAATAAAAGTTATTTTTTAAACAGCATGAAAAACTGTTTATAAGAAGAAAGATTATTAGAGCTATATATTTCTTGGTATATCCAATACAAATTCAGAATTTGGTTTTCCTTCCCCACATTTAAGTTATTTTTGAGATATGGCAGTTTGGTGTCTAGAGTTTTTAGTCTTTGTACAACTTTGGAAGTCAAAGTGCTTGTTCATGGGAGTAGCTGTTGCTACTTCAGACAGCTAAGATATGCAGAGGTAGGAGACTGGAAGGCAAGCTTAAAGAGCTGATTGAACATTTGGTTTTAAAGCCTTTTAATATGTTCTAGCTATGACTAACTTTCAGCCTAGAGCAGCAATACCACGGATAAAGGCTAGTGGTCAGGAAGGCAGGAGTGGAAGTATGTTAAAAAAAAAAATGATAACCTGTTTGCCAGAGACCTCCATGGGGCAAAAATTGGCTGGGATAGCAGGCAGGAGAGAAGGGAGGGAAGATAAACCGGTGTGCTTCCATCAGTGTCCTGGTTCCACACTCATATACACCTTTCCACTTGCCTGTCCCTAATATCTCAGCTCTTCAGTTCCTTGGAGATCTGCGTGTCCACTGTGCAAACCTGCCCAGCCTTCTGCCTTGAGAGCTGCCACCAATGTCCTAGAGATGAAGAGAACATCACGGGGTTCCGGCTTCTGCTGCCTCAAAGGCTGTTGAACCAGATGTGATTCTGCAGCTAGAACTGGAGCATCTTTTTCTCCGGAAACAATTGTAAATTTAACCTCTTCAGCACATTTACATAGCACTATACTGTCTGATACATTCATGGGATAATTTGGGAAGGTGTAGAAAAATAAGCACTATTTGATAGCACTATTTCTCTGTGGAAACACATTTCAAAATCTGAGC
Source organism: Cacajao melanocephalus (assembly GCA_963573385.1). NCBI lineage: Eukaryota > Metazoa > Chordata > Mammalia > Primates > Pitheciidae > Cacajao > Cacajao melanocephalus. Next base: position 5,049 of record CAUYLG010029374.1, on the reverse strand, counting down.
CATCAAATTATAATAAATGATTTGTAATATTTAGAAGTTGGGAGTTTCTTGGCTGAATGAAATTATGGTCTCTGATATCTGATGGCTAAAGATTTAAGCTTTGGCCTATATCATGAAAAAGATCAACTCAATTTCACATAGGGACAATTTAAGATTAAGAGAGATAAAAATGGAATCAAACTAGGGTAAAGTGGGCAAGCTTAGTTCTTCCTAACTGTAAATGCTGCAGCAACTCTTAGGCAGGGCTTACATTTCATGACGTTCAAGTCAAAGGCATTGCCAGGTAGAGGATGTGTTGTTAATAAGCATATTGGTATTGCAGGAGATGGGAAAACAAGATTGAGACGTGAAATAATTGGGCACCTTCCTATCATGGAGCCTTCTTTCAAAATGGAAATGTCTATCTTCACTTTCCTTCATGCATTGCAACGAGTTATACATTTTTCATGAGAACAGAATGACTATACAGATAAATATCTTCCTAGGGTGCAAATGGAAGAGTGGGATTTAAATTGCATTATGAGTTTTCTCTATAGGAAATCACTCTAAAACAGAAAGTCATGTTCATAATCCGATGACGTGGATATATATTTGGGAAGATAAGAATTCTTTATTTCACTTTGCCATGAAAAAGCAACTCCAAACTTTAGAAACTTTCTGCATTCACCAGATAACTCCTTTTCAAAATCCTATTGAGTTTTACACATCTGAACTGTTCTTTTTTGTGATCAATGGATTGGTCTCCTCTGATAAGCTGTAGGATAAAAATATGTCAGTGTATTATACTGAGGGAAAATTAAAGTGCAATTTTCATTTCCTGCAAAAAAAAAAAAAAGCCACAGTTTTAAGGAACTGCATCAGGAAGCCTTCATTCCAGACACTTCTATTTCAGAGCTGACTCTGGAGCTGGACAACAGTTAGGAAATAGGGAGTGTGATCAGCTGATCTTCTAATCCTCCATATCCTGTAAGGCACAATTACTGCTTCTGTATTGGAAAATCGTTGTGTTTGCTTTGTTGCACGCTGGTTGTCAGAGGTCTTTAACGCAATTACCCTACTCAGTGCACACAGGGCTTGACTGATGTGCGTATACGAGGTAGGTGAAGAAGTCAAATTCTCAAAAGTCTTAAATCTCAGATAGGCATTGTAGTGTGAGTTTCTTGTAGCATTTCCTCCATTAAAAGGGTTAGGAAACCCAGTGGGAAAAGTTCCTTTTACTTACTCCTGCCCCAGAACCTTTAAGTTATGAAGTGAACTGTTAACCCATTGATGCTCCTGATGCAGGGTCCTCTTAGCTACTGTGGTCTTTCTGAAGCTGGGGTAATGGGACAGTTAGAGGCCTATTTAGATAGAAGAGCTGAACTAGAATTTTCTGACATCATGAAGCCCACCAACATCATATATATATATATATATATATATATACATATAGAGAGAGAGAGAGAGAGAGAGAGAAAATAAAAGGTCTCAAATTCAGCTCCCAAGTGAGCTTTTCCAGATTTTTATATATTCAAAGTCCCTCTCCACAATGTAACAGATTTACAATTCCCTCTTCTACTTCCTACCTCGCCACTAACACTCCACTTCATACAACTGGGAATAGAAAAGTAAAAGGAGAAGACATTTTCAGCATTTATCTTGATGTTTAATCTGGTGATTATATCTTCTGGTGGGGACAATGAATATGTGATAATATACATATGCATATAATCATTATTTCTTTTCTCTGCATTGATGATTCTGTGAATCCCTTATGTGTGAAAGTGTTTCTGCACAGAAGATCCATCTCATTCATCATATTTGAAAAAGGGTTTTTTTAACCAAAGTTCAAGAATCATTATTATAAGCAACACTTATAGTTGTATTTTGTTTTGAATTTAATATATGTCACACATACACACATATACATATCAGGTATGACATATTAGCATATATTTGTCTTAAGTTATTTGTTAAAACTACATTTGTTTCATTATTCAGTATTGGGTTAGGGCTCAGATAGTCTCTTTTTTCCCCCTCTGAGATTTTAGATTTAAAGAATCACTTCAGATATATCTAGGAAGCTATTTCCATACGCATTCTCTTAAGAGATACATGGAACTTTAGCCAGATGAGAGTCATGGCAGGTGTTTGCAACTAGCTAGTTCACTGTGAAATTCCGGTCACAGTGCCTGCATTAAGTAGTTATGGAAATCTGAAGATAAATATCAGAGGCCGGGCTGAAAGGCAGTTAGCGCTGAATCCAGGGAGAGGGCAGTGTTGGCAATGAGAGTCGGACTGCATTTCTGGCCACCTCCAGGTGGCACAATGCTAGCCTGTCCTGATTTAAAGGTGCTGCATATCTTCCAATGAATCCAGATAAACTGAATCAGGTCCCAGTCTAGGATCTGGAGAGTAAGTTCTTTATGGGACATAGGGCAAGCATTCTTATACTGCCTCCAGACCACACACAATCAGTAAAACTCATTTATGAGGTATTTTCAGGAAAACAAAGTACACTAAATAAAAAGTATTATTATTTGACAGATGTTACTGGCTTTGCACAAAAATATGTTACCTGACCTGGACTTTATTTTTTGTTCTAAAATTCCTTGTGTTATTTATGAGAATGAGCATTTTCTACAAAGAATTGAGGAGAAACTTACTATTTAAATATAAAACAACAGTAAAGGGAACATGTAAATAAATAAATGCAAATGCAGGCCATATATAAAAATATAGAACTAATCTATGACAACTTTATAAAATCTGCAAAACTAAACTTAAAGGTCTTTGGATATCCTTGATTAGAGCCAGCTGTAAATAGCACATATAGATATAATTAATGATATTTAGAAGAATACGTTTCATATGTACAGACTCCAACAAAGCAATCATCCTTTCGATATAACATATAATCTTATTCTATAACATCATTCAATCTTATTTTTTAACTTGTTGGAAAAGTCCTCATTATATATGAATTATGTCAAAAGTTATTTTCAAGATCATTGTTCTTAAGCGCACCCTCCTTAGAAGGAAGCCTTCATGAGAAGTTAGTAATTTACATGGTTTTGAGTATATCAGATATTAATCTGATGTCAGTTACATTTACTCAGAAAGGCATCCTAATCAAAATACCTTTGAGGAAAAAATGTTCTTGGCATAATACTAAACACGCAAGAGCTACTCTAATTATGTTTAATATTTTTGGCATAGTGACAAATTCCTGTGGTATTTAAAATTATAGTGGGAAAGGTTTTTTTAAAAGTGATTTCTAAAACAAATAAAACAGACATGCACGTGTTTCTATAATCTCACATGGAGCAAAAGGCTTCTTCATCCACAGAGGAAGATCATTAATCCAACCCAAGCTCAGTCCCCAGATAAGAGGCAAGGGCCACAGCTGGCAGGACATACAATGCCCAAAGGGGCCTCCAAATCATTGGCCCTAGGAGAACAAAAACTCATGTGGTAGCACCAGCAGGAAATCTTCACTCAAGAATGATTTATTCATTCATTGATTGAAACATTCAATCATTCATTCAGCAGATGTCATTAACAAGCTTACTGTTTGTCAGACATTATGCTAGGGGCTGAGGGATATCACCACCCTGCCTTGTGAAGATTTCAGTCTGATGAAAGAGAACAAAAGCCACTATAGAACAAGGAATAAGTATAATGATAAGAAAATCTGTTTAAATCAGAGCATGGATACCAAAAAAGAAGTTGACTCATAAGCCTGGGTGAGCAGAGAGGTCAGGCAAGAGGCTTTGAAAAGCCACCATGCAGCCACCTAGTGGTACTTGGACTCATATTATTGGTTGTCAGAACATTCGTGGAGCAATATAAGAGCCTAGTGATCTGTTTTAAAGCATTGATTCCTACCAGGTCTTGATCTAAACTTCCAGTAAGAATAGTGAGAACCACAAGTTATGAAATGCTAGCCACAATATTTGCTACTATTTATTAAGAACTGGTTACATACCAGGAATTAGGTTACATGCTTTAAGGGCATATTTTACCTCATATCCAGACACTGTGTTGAGAATTTACCATGTATTATTACTACTTAAAACCACCCTGTATGATTGCTATTATTATCCCATCTTTTAGATGGAGAAGCAAAGGATAAACAGGATTTAATAACATGTTCAAGCTTGTATATGGCATATTCATGATTCACCCCAGACCCATCTAGCAGAAAATCTCTCTCCTTAGTGTTCATTGTGCATCAAAATACTCCTGCTCAAGAATGACTGAGTTGGAACCTGGGGTTTTAAAGCCAACAACAGACAAATCTTGGGGCAGCCAGGAGAAATGAGGCAGAAGTGGACACACAACATATTTTAAACATCTCAGATTCAATTAATAGTGTTACAACATTAACAACAAAAACCATCGCAAGAGCACCTCTAATGTACCAGCCTTGTACTGTGTGCTGGTCGTAAAGTGATAGCAAACATCTGATATTCTCACCAGCCAGCATCTATTCATCCTTTTTCTGTTAACAGAACCTCATCTATTTTGGATAGGATGTATCTGCCCACCTTGGGCTCCCATCTAAAACTTCAGACATGAGTGTATGATCCAGGTATAGCCACACAAAATCATTGTGGTATTTATGGAACTGCCACGTGACCCATCTTAGGCCATTTGAAAGTCAGTCATCTCAAGGACTTTACGTGGTGTTATTCACAAAAATACTCATACTGGTCAGATAAAATACCAAACCTGGAATACCCAACCTTCATGATTAAGCTGTGAATTAGAAAACAAACATAATTAATAACTTAATGTGGTATTTAGCCATGTTAAATTCTCGATTAACCTTCTGCACGTTTTTAATACTCCATAAAATTACCATATGAAGGTTTACTAGTTATCAATATTAGAATATACTACCAAATTTTATTTTTTTTATTTATTTTTTTTTTTTTGAAAGAAAGAAAAAGAGAGGAAAGAAAGTGAGAGTGAAAGAAAGAAAGAAAGAAAAAGAATGTATGAGAGAAAGAAAGAGGAAGAAAAAGAGGGAGAGAGAACAGGATTCTTGTTCTACTGCCCAGGCTA
>CAUYLG010029372.1:0-15544 GCA_963573385.1 Cacajao melanocephalus | reverse complement strand
ATAATAAAAGCTATTTATGAAAAATCCACAGCCAATATCATACTGAATGGGCAAAAACTGGCAGCATTCCCTTTGAAAACTGGCACAAGACAAGGATGCCCTCTCTTACCACTCCTATTCAACATAGTATTGGAAGTTCTGTCCAGGGCAGGCAAGAAAAAGAAATAAAGCCTACTCAATTAGGAAAAGAGGAAGTCAAATTGTCTCTATTTGCAGGTGACATGATTGTATGTTTAGAAAACCTCATTTTCTCAGCCCAAAATCTCCTTAAGCTGATAAGCAACTTCAGCAAAGTCTTGGGATACAAAATCAGTGTGCAGAAATCACAAGCATTCCTATACACCAATAACAGACAAGCAGAGAGCCAAATCATGAGTGAACTCCCATTCACAATTGCTACAAAGAGAATAAAATATCTAGAAATACAACTAACAAGGGATGTGAAGGACCTCTTCAAGGAGAACTACAAACCACTGCTCAGGGAAATAAGAGAGGACACAAACAGATGGAAAAACATTCCATGCTCATGGTTAGGAAGAATCAATATCATGAAAATGGCCATACTGACAAAGTAATTTATAGATTCAATGCTATCCCCATGAAGCTACCAAAGACTTTCTTCACAGAATTGGAAAAAACCACCTTAAACTTTATATAGAACCAAAAATGAGCCCACATAGCCAAGACAATTCTAAACAAAACAAAACAAAACAAGCAAAAAAAAAAAAAAAAAAAAACAAATCAGGAAGCAACACCCAACCAAAAATCAAACTATATTACAAGGCTACAGTAAAAAAAACAGAATGGTACAGGTACCAAAACCAGAGATATAGACCAATGGAACAGAATAGAGGCCTCAGAAAGAAGGCCACACATCTACAACCACCTGATCATTGACAAACTGGACAAAAACAAGCAATAGGGAAAGGATTCCCTGTTTAAATAATGGTGTTAGGAAAACAGGCTAGCCTTATGCAGAAAGCTGAAACTGGATCCCTTCCTTACACCTTATAAAAAATTAACTCCAGGTGAATTAAAGATTTAAACATGAGGACTAACAGTATAAAAACTCTAGATGAAAACCTAGGCAATATCATTCAGGACATAGGCATGAGCAAGGGCTTCATGACTAAAACACCAAAAGCAATGGCCACAAAAGCCAAAATGGACAAATGAGATCTAATTAAACTAAAGAGCTTCTGTACAGCAGAAGAAACTATCAATAGAGTGAACTGGCAACCAACAGAATGGGGGAAAAAATTGCAATCTACCCATCTGACAAAGGGCTAATACCCAGAATCTATGGAGAACTCAAACACATTTACAAGAAAAAAACAAACAACCACATCAAAAAGTGGGAGAAAATATGAACAGACACTTTTCAAAAGAAGACTTTTATGCAGCCAACAAAAATGTGAAAAACAGCTCATTATCACTGGTCATTAGAGAAATGCAAATCAAAACCACATTGAGATACCACCTCATGCCAGTTAGAATGGTGATCATTAAAAAATAAGGAGACAACAGATGCTGGAGAGGATGTGGAGAAATAGGAACAGTTTTATACTGTTGGTGGGAGTGTAAATTATTTCAACCATTGTGTAAGACGGTGTAGATCCTTAAGGATCTAGAAATAGAAATACCATTTGACTCAGCAATCCCATTACTGAGTATATACCCAAAGGATTATAAATCATTCTATTATAAAGACACATGTGCACCATGAACATATATGTTTATTGCAGCACTGTTCAAAATAGAAAAGACTTGGAACAAACCCAAATGCCTATCAATGATAAACTGGATAAAGAAAATGTGGTACAATACACCATGGAATATTATGCAGCCATAAGAAAGGATGAGTTCATGTCCTTTGCAGGGATGTGGATGAAACTGGAAACCATCATTCTCAGAAAACTGACACAAGAACAGAAAAACAAACACCACATGTTCTCACTCATAAGTGGGTGTTGAGCAATGAAAACACACGGATATAGAGAGGGGAACATCACACACTGGGGCCTGGGGGATGGGGGGCTAGGGGAGGAATAGCAGGGGGTGGGGTGATTGGGGAGGCATAGCATTAGGAGAATAACCTAATGTAGATGACAGGTGATGGATGCAGCAAACCACCACTATGGCATATGTATACCTATGTAACAAACCTGCACGATCTGCACATGTACCCCAGAGGTATAATAAATAAATTTTTAAAAAATAATTTCACCCATAAAAAATTTGCAAATATCTTCCAATATCCTGTAGCATTTCTATAACCATAGGATCAATGCCTTATTTTAAAGCATAATCCCTTATCCTGTGTACTTTTGACATTAGAACTGGACAATCTTTGTTATAAATAGTTGTCCTGTGCATTTGTTTACAGCACCTCTGGCCTCTACCCACTAGATGACAGTAGTGCCTCCCCCAACCCAAGTTGTGACAACCAAATATGTCTCCAGAAATTGTCAAATGTCTCCTAGGGCACAAAATCTCCCAGTTCACAAGCACTATTCTGAAGGCTGCATCTGTTAGTAGTTCAATGGCAATGTGGGTAGTGATGAATCCATGTTTTTATTGTCATAAAGAAAAAATTCACATTGTCCTGAAGATAACTGAATCTTGAGAGAGTCAAATTTGAAATTCACCAGTCTACGAAACATCTGCTAAAGAACCATACCTTGTCCTGGAGGGGCATTTTTGTCTCTTCTTCTCTTTTCCCTTTTATTGCTTGTTTGCTCACTTATCTTTTGTTTTTATTTCACACCTAGGCTGGTAGAGAGGGCCTATGTCATAGACATTCTCTTACACAAATTTTGGCTTGAAATAATAAAATCTAGCTGTGAAAATATGCAACTAATATTGGAGATACTTATATAAAGGAAAGATGTGTAAGTAGAATCTAGAAATGCATGTATAATAGCTAAAAAAAAAAGAAAGAAACTTGAAGAAGTAAATATGGTTATAGATTTGTTGATATTTTTATTTCATTAAAAATAAAAAATTATAGTTATTTTAGAAATTCTGAATTTGGCAGTATTGGCCTCTTTTTACTCTGTTACTCTTATCCCTGTAATAGTAACACCCAAGTTCAGTTTCATTTAAAAATATAGAACAGAATATTAAAATAAGCAGAAGAAAATGAAGAGAGACAATTTTATTAGAAAATATAAAGGTGAAAAGCAAAAATAAGAAAGGCAAACAGGACAGAAGATGAGACAAAGAAAATGCAAAATGGAAATAAAGTAGTTGGGAAGATTTCTGAAATATATGGCATGTTTTTATTTTGATGTTCTTATCCTGAGTTTGCATTCTCTATTAATCTCACTTTCCACTCCTTATTTTCTCCTTCAGTTCTGCTGCCTACCTAACCTCTGAATGCATTGTAGAGTTATTGGGCAAGTTTCATACTAGTTATCTTACTTATGCTCATAGCAATTTTGTGTTCAAGTCGATTTTCAATTTGCAGCTGAGTATTATAGGGCAGAGGATGGACCAAGTAAGCCAATAATTGTCCGAGATTCCCTGACGTTGTCTCCTATTTCTGGGCCTTCTATACAGAACCCATGCTATGGGAAAGGTGAACGGACATAAAGTCTGAGGTGAAAATTTTGTTGTAATACTTCTCTCTGTTTTAGTTAATCTTCTGTATAACCTAATTTAAGGTCTCAAGAACTCTGGACTTGTATTCAGAATGCTTGGTCCTTTAATTCTATTTCTGGGAATCTACACTAAAAATATGAAAAATAAAACAAATCCTAAGAGTAAAGACAACCAAAGCATTATTTAACAACAAAATATTATTTATAAACAACCAAATATTATTTATAAAGGAACAGAATTAGAAGAAACCTACATTTTCAATCACAAGAAACGGATAATCAAATGATGGTAGGCATATATCATGCAGCCATTAAAAATATTTATAGAGACATCTAAAATTAAGTCACAAAATGTTAACAGAATAAAGCAAGAGATGTTCTCCTGCAGTATAATAAAAAGTATTTAAATAAAAGCATTTATTTAAAATAAAATTACAAGTACAATAGCAACACTTTTGCTAGTTACAATGGTTACCATTTCTCCTTTCAACTTTTCTATATTTTCAAGATTTTAAAAATAAAACCAACTCAAAATAAAAATAATTAAATAAAAGATTAACGTTCAGCAAAGAAAAATAATTCTGAGTTTAGAAGGGTACCAATCGCAGGAAAAAGTATGTAAAACCTTTATAAACTTTTACCTTTGAGCAAGATGAAGGAGGGAGAACAAGAGTTGTGTAGAAATAAAGATATGTACAAATATTTAAAATGCAGTTAATGGGTCTGAGAAGGATGATGAGTTAGTTGGGAAGAGGGATAAAAACAAGTGTGTTTTTCAGAGGAAAAAAAATTATTCTATACCCAAACACATTTCTACATTACTCAAATTTAATGTTCTACTACTAGATATTGAATATTTTATTATCTGGGCAGACACAGAAGAGGATATTCTAAAAGAGATACAAAAGTGTTTTATTTTTCTTTCTCTCCTTCACTAAGTTTGAGTATTGCTGTTGACCTCACCTCTGGAGAGAATCACATTGCAAGGAAGATATTAAAATTTCATAAATGAAGATTAAATAAATACATATTCATAAAGTTTTTGGAAAATTATCTGGCACAGAGTAAGCATTATTAAAGCCTTTATTATATAAATACTTTACTTTTGAGTAGCCTAACATATTGCATAAAACGTCCTTAAAAATCAACTCCTTAGGACTAAGTACCAGAAAGTAATTTGTAAACATTATACTTTGCCTAATGTCTTAGAACAACCACAGAAATTAAAAAGGTAAACAGCAAATTAGTTTTTAAATTTTTCTTTCATTAGCTCAGAGAAATAAAAATGAGTATATTCCAATTTGTATTTTTTTAAATGAACAGGCACACTATCTTTAAAGCTACTGTAAATTACCAGCTTAATAATGACAAAGAATAGGTGTAGCTATTTATTCCTCTGTTCAGTAAAAATTATATAGTTCCCATGGCAACTACCAAATCTCATAGTATGTATGCTACCTCTATGATCACTTTTTATAATAAAGACATGAATAATATATCATCTGAGTTCTGGTATTAAATGTGTTGAAATGCCTTCAAACATACACATTGCTGATATATATATTTACTATGTTCGATTCCCTTAGTTCTAACATCACTATACCTTCCATTTTAACACTTTTGCATTTAGCTATAGTCTGACTGACTATATAACCATGTGTATTAAATCTGAAAACTGCAAAAGTAGAATCAACGTCTCAAATTTCTCAATGACTGACAATTGACTTTCCCTGATTTCTACAGAAATACCTAAAATGTAAATTTTCCCTAAAGAATTTAAAATTGAGTTCCAAATTTTTATGTAAAAAAAAACTTTTTATGAGAAAAGATACTGTTTATATTTTTTAAATAAAGATAAACAATAACAGTTTGTATTAGAAATGTTTGTATTAGAAATTGACCAAGATAATGTCTTCATGTCTTCTATGCTCCTATTATATTTAAGGCAAGTTCCATTTATGAAACACCTTAAGCAATATAGAAGTGCAACCTTTATTCACAGGATATTTTAGACAAAATGGTGTGCACCCCTCTGGTGAACTTGTGCCTTAGAAAGTGTTGGGAACAGAAACCCATGTCCCACTAGTTTATTAAGCTGGAGGTTAGATGGAACATTGATTCATGTTTTATCATATCTCCTTGGCTTACTGTGGAAAAACTCAAGGGAAGATTATTCTGCCTGAAAAATCTATCCAGGTATATAAGAAGCCTTGGATCCCCAGGGTTGTTCATAGGACACTTTTAATAAGAGTCTAACTTAACCGAAATATGATTAACTTTCTTCCTTTCATCCCCAAACAATTAAGCAGGAACTACAATAAGGAAAATAAAAATTTCACAAATTATAAAATAATTTTAATCATTATAGATGCCCAATGGTTTTGAATTGTGCCACTTTTTTGTTTAATATTTTACTTTTCTATGAAAATGGAAGGACTTTATTGCATTTAATTTTTAAAGTTACTGTTACAACAATTTAATGACATACCTCAAATGAATCATGTATATATACCCTTCATTGTTGCAAAACCAAAGTTAGGAATCAGTAAGAACAAGAAAATACTTATCATGTCACATTTTCCAGTTGTCTTCAGTGCCAATTTACTATAATGCCTTTTACTCATTTTGCCCCTGGAAAAAGGGTCCCTTTTATTGTTTCGCTTACTGCACTCTGTGTGTGTGTGTGTGTGTGTGTGTGTGTAAAGAGAGAGACAAAAATTTAAGTGTCACCTTCAAAAACTTTTAAAAATTTGCAACATTCTTTATTTAATCAGTGTTTTCTTTCACAAATACAAAACTTATAGGGAAAAAGAAAACTGACACCAAAAGTATAGAAAACCCTTCTTCTCTGGCAGCCTTTTTTTTCCTCCAGAAATTCCATAAATTTATTTATTTATTGAATTTATCTGACAATTTGGAGTTTGCCTAGTGCTTTCATAGACATAATTTTATGTGATTTTTACAATATTTATAGGGATCATATTATTCCTTTTTTTTTATTTCTGTTTACCACGACTTAAAGAGGTTACACTAAGGAGAGAGAGAAAGAGAGAGAGAGGAACAAGAGATGGTGTGCAAAGATTGCAGAGGGAGTAATAAAGTGAAAAAGAAGAAAGGTGAATGAAATTAGACAGAAAAATAGTTCAGAAACTTTAATCAGGTGGGTGGAGACCGACAGTTAACAGTTATGAGTCATGATAGAGGTGTCTGTGCAAGAGGAAGCAGAGAAATAAACTGGGTGCCTAGTGGACTTGAGGATGGGAGAACCTAGAAATAGCCATCAAGGGGAGAAATTTAAGAGATGGAATAAAAAATGAAGAGGAATAGGGGCAAGAGGTACAGTTGAGGAAACAGAAGGTCGAGACCTGTGATGCCAGTAAAGTAGCCAATACCTCCAAGTCACTACTGAGCACTTAAATTGACACTTGTCTGAATTGAGATGTGCTGTAAGTATAAAATACATGTTATGTATGAGTCTTATTAATAATTTTAAAATATTTGATTATGTGTTAAAATGTTGGTATTTTGAATATACTGGATTATAAAAAATATATTATTAAATTAATTTTATCTTATTTCCATTTATTTCAATGTGACTATTAAAAATTTTAAACAACATATGTGCCAGATATTTTTGGCTCCTACTGTATTTCTGTAGGATAAATTGTTCTAAGTCAGAGAGGTAGAAAAACTATACCTTGAGGGCCAATTCCAACTTGTCATTTGTTTCCTAAATAATGTTTATTAGAACATAGCTATTCTAATTCGTTTAAGTGCTTCCTGTGGCTGTAAATGGGCACAGTTGAGTAGTTGTGTCGGAGACTGTATGGTCTGCAAAGCCTAAAATATTTACTATTTGGCCTTTTACAGAAAGTTTATCAATCCCTAGTGTAAACCAAGTGGAGGAAGAAAACAGCCAGAAAATCTCAAAAAGCAAACCAATCTATTTCCAAATACTATACAAAAACAGTAAAAAAGAAAGCTCTTGGGAGTTAGAAAAGCTTCCCTAAACCCCACTTCATTTTAGAAGTTTGGCAAGATTAATTTTATATAATTTGTAACACATACAAATCTAGGTCAAAATCCATACAAAAATATTATATAAAGAAAGGTAAAAAAGAACAGAATAATATCCCACATCAGAAAGACAAACTCACAAAAGAGAATCAACCTGAAACTAATCTTCGAAAAGGAACTAAAAGACAAAGAAAATGATCTAATACTAATGAAAAAACATAAATCAGTCTCAGAAATGTTCGGAAATGTATGAATGAACTCCAGAAACTGGAAATAAAAGAAAAAAAATCACCTTTAAAATAAAAACTGAGTTAGGAAGAATACAAGAAGAATTAAATACAATTGATAGTGTGTCTTAAAAGACATAGAAAATGAAAAACAAATAAATAAATAGAAATAAAAGAAATAATCAAGGGACAGTAATAAATGTTGAATAGGTGAAAATCCAAAAAACAAAGTGTATGAGGTGGCTCCTGCATAGTCTGACGGTCTCAAGTCTAAGCTGCAGACTTATCAAACAAATTGGTAACAAATATTCCTTCACTAGTCATTTGACTAGTGAAGACCTGAGGTTAAAATTCCCCACTCTCCTTCTGAATGCTCATACTTATACTGGCTAATGTAATAGAAATGGACCTTTGAAAGAACTCAAGATTATTGGAGCACATGCAGCCTTTTCACACAAAAAGTTACTGTGGAATCTAAAACTATCAAACTCAGAAACAGTGAGTAGAATGGTGGATACCAGAGGCTGGGGAGTGGGAAAATAGGGAGATGCTGTTTAAAGGGTACAAAATTTCAGTTAGACAGGAAGAATATGTTTTTGAGATCTATGGCACAGTGTGGTGTCTATAATTAATAGTAATGTATTGTATATTTAAATATTGCTAAGAGAGTGAATTTCCAATGATAAATGGGGAGATTGATATGTTAATTAGCATAATTTAATCATTCTACATTGTACATATATATCAAAACATAATATTGCACCCTATAAATACATATAATTATGATTTGTCAATTAAAGATATTTATATATAATACTAGTAAGATACCAATGATAGGATAGAAGGAAAGTCTTTGCAGTGAAAAGATCTGTTTGTCTTAGTATGCCAAGGACAAACTATCATAACAAAGCACTCCACTTGTTATTTAGCAGGAGAGTATAGGAGAGCATAAAATATGTCATGCCACAAACCAGAAGAGGAAGTGGAACTTTGGATAAGGGATAGCGAAAGTGTCTAACAGTCTAAAGTGTTATGAGGAAGGGAAACAAGGAAGAGAAGAAAACAAGAGAAAAGTCCCAGAGGATACACTTAGGGAGAAAGAACACAAGAGTTCAGAGAGAACTGTCCCATACTCTGTGGCTTGAGGCACAGGGATAAATTTAATAAAGTAAATATTCTATGATGACCTTCCTACTTTTCTATTCTAGAGTGTATTTGGCTTATATGACTAAAATCTGAAATGAAGAATGATGAAAACATTTTTTGGGCTCTTTGGGTATGCTTGACCAACTAACAGTCAGAGCACATTCTTTTTTTTTTTTTTTTTTTTTTTCAGATAGTGGCAAAGAACACTAAAAATATCCCCAGTCATTCCTTATTCTTAATAATAAAATACTTTGTAAGATAAATAAAGTTTTAACAGGGCACATTGCTGTCCAGGATAAGATGGTATTTTCCTGCCTCCTTTGCAGCAAGCAATGGCCATGTAACTAAGTTCTACCCCATGTGATGTGAACAAAGAAACATGTGACTTCTTAGCTGTGTCCTTAAAAGAAGCTTCTTGCCCCCCACTTCATATTTCATCCTTACTACAGACCTAGGCACAGAGCAGGTAGGATTTAAGGAAGTGACAGAGAAGTAAGATAAATGATCTGTGGAGTCATTCTACTTCACTCGACCACCTGCCAGGTCAAACTTTTCAGTGAGGGATTAATAACACTCTCTTTTGTAAAATCTACTATTATTTTGGCCTCTACTAAAGCTGCTGAATGCATATCCTAGTTCATATACTGCTGACCTTTATATGATTTAGGCCTAGCACGGCGGCTATAAGAGATTATTGAATGGTAGCAGGAGCCATTTACACCTGATTCAAACTACACTGCAGCACTGAACCAAATGCCACCTCACCAGGGCAGCCAACTCCTAGCAGAAGAGTGGGAAAGAATGAAATTTGACTCAGCACCAGTAATAAGGGTGCATGAAATAAGCTCACAGTGGGAAAAAGACATTGTAGAGAAAATTGTGATCTTAGAACTGTCTGGACCTGCTTAGAATCTATGGTATGGAAACAGATTATTTAATTGAAGAGTAGGTGGTATGCTCAATGAAGTTGAGATCAACACTAAGGGCAATTTTATACCCCATGAATAAAATAGATCTCGTCTGTGCCTCTATTCAGTAGCATTCAAGAAGAGGTGGAGCCCTCTGTCTTTGGGAGAGAAACATGAATTTGGACTTAAAGGCATGGTAAGAATTTGTCTCATCTCATAAGAATGGAGTCATATGGGATTAGGGGGTGCTGTTTTTGTGGGTAGTATTGGTTTAGACACTCATGTTGTCTTTACAATTGTAGGTCATGGAAAAGGAGTAGCACTTATGAAAGGACTTGAAGGTTGTTGCAGGGAGTAAGTATAACAGACTAGTTTTTTCTTACAGTTCTCATCCCTGTCTCTTTCCTGGAGCCTGGTGCCTTCTCAAGCTAGGATTTGAGAAGAGAGACTTTTAAACTGTATCTTAAAGCAGAAAAAGTAGATATTCTTCTGCCATAATTCAGAATAGGAAATATACTGGTAGGAGATCAAATAAAAAATGTGAAAGATATGATTGTCAAATATTGCAAATTGATGCAGTAGTGCTATAAAGACAGCAAAGACTGCTGTTGAACTCCTCATATATCATTCTCCAGTCCCTATCCAGTAGTGGAAACGGACAGAGCATATATTGACTGCCAGTCAGGCCAAGATCTGTACTCAAAGGATGGCAAAAGACCATGGAAGAGGGAGAGAGGGGCAAGGAGAGGACAAGAAAAAGCACTGTGGTAATGGGTTGAACTTATTTGACATATTTTCAGACATGTTGATTGTTCTCTTTTGAATGCAATCTCATTTTTCAATGTTTCTTAAAAATGAAACATTTGTAGTTGAATATAAAATTTGAACTCTAAACAGTACAGAACACAGCACACTACCAATTCTTATAATCTGAACACTCTACTTTTAATAGAATATTACAGTGTTAGAGTCAGACAATATTTTAGGGAAAAATAAAACATCCAATTCAACCCTTACTCTTACAATCCTCCTTTTAAAGGTTAATAAATGGAGAGCCAGAGTCAAGCAACTTGCACAAAGCCTGATAGCTATGTAAAAATAGAGTGGAAATAAAAATTCAAGTTTCCAAATTACATAACAGTTGCCTTAATTAATGCTGAGATTATGTTTATTTCTTCCAAAATTGCAGGACTTACATATAGTTTATGATTTACTAAAACTCCTTTTTTTTTTATATCATTTAGCCAATGAAACATAAAGGCAATATCTAACAGGAGTTACTTGGCAAATCATGGTACAGTTGAAAATGTACCCCCTCTAATGGAAAGACATAAATCAGTATTAGAAACGCTCAGAAATGTATGAATGAATTCCAAACATAATTAAATATAAAAGAAAAAAAAGCCTTTAAAATAAAAACTGAACTAGAAAGAACACAAGAATAATTAAATACAACCGATAGTGTGCCTTAAAAGACATAGAAGGCATAAAACAAAAAAGTTTAAAACTTTAAAAAATAGAAAGAGATATAGGAAGGATTCAAGAGACAGTGATAATTTATTGTACCACTAATTTTCAATTGTACCACCATTTGCCAAGTACCTGATGTTAGATATCGGCCTTATGTTTACTTAAATAAAAACTATGCTTTTAGAGCAAAAAACAAATGATTATAACAAGTACTGACTCCTCTGTCTTTACAAAGCTTTACCAATGCTTTTATACTATAAAGTAATACTTGCAATAGATATTTGCATTTACATTCATAAGTTAGTCAAAGACTGAACAGCATTTTATTTGGTGACATTCCTGTGACAGCAAAGATGTCTCTGTCACTATCTAGAACTTTAGAAAAAACACCAGGGTCCAAAGTCTATCCTTACCAATCTATATGCATGCATAACATTTTAAACTCATGGTCTCTAGTTCATAAAGAACATTCACATATATCAACCCAATCTTCATTAAAACTCATATCATTAGCCTCTTTTTCTATACAAAAAATTAATATTACCAAGTTTATATAGTCAGTTAACTGTGAACTAAAACTAATTTCTCTGATTCCAAATAAAATCTCACACTTCTAAAAAAGTTAAAGGCTATTGTAAAATCCATAAAATACAGAACCAATGAAAAAACAATGTAATGAAAAACCAAATAACACTGGTTCATCTTTTGCCTCAGTTCTTTCTCTTTGTGTCTATATACCTTGTAGACATATTTAAAAGGTCTTATGTATTTTTTTCTAATCCAGTTCTAATTTCCCCTCAAAGGTAACTGCTATTTTAAATTTAGTGCTTATCATCAGCAGGCATATTTTTATACCTTTACATTTAGTAATTTTAAAACACAAATCACATAAATATATGTTTTTAAAATGTATACATATGGTATCCTACCACTCTATATTATTATACTTCATCCAAGTAAGATTTTTCCCATTTACACAGCATAAATTTATTCATTTTGCATGCTGTATAATATTCATTTGAGCAAATTTTTTTATCCTTTTATTAGTGTAAATTTAGATGTGGGCAATTTTCACTATTAAAAAATGGCTACAAATGAATACTCTTCTAAATGATCAGAAGCCATTTCTTTATGTTGTGTTTATATATCCAGTTTTAAACTTTCTGAATCATAAGGCATAGGCTATCTCAATTTCTCTAGAAATGGCCAAACTCTTCTCTCATTTGGCTTTACCAACTAGCACTAGCACTCAATTACCATATTATTTTTTACTTTTTAAGATGGAGTCTCACTCTTTTGCCCAGGCTGGAGTGTAGTGGCGCAATCTTGGCTCACTGCAGACTGCAGCCTCTGCTTCGCAGGTTCAAGTGATTCTTGTTCCTCAGCCTCCCGAGAAGCTCGGGTTACAGGCATGCGCCACCACACCCAGCTAAGTTTTGTATTTTCAGTAGAGATGGGGTTTCACCATGTTGGCTTGGCTGGTACTGAACTCCCGACCTCAGGTGATTCACATGCCTTGGTATCCCAAAGTGCTGGGATTACAGGCATGAGTCACCATGCCAGGCCTCATATTATGTTCTTTAAGCCATCATTTAAACATAATTCAAAGAAGTACATTATTCTGTTTTAACACTCTATGATGCTATATGAACTTTTAAATACTCCTTACAAATCAGTGCTTACTTCTTAATTTGCAGATCAGATAAGGAGGGTAAATTAAGGCAAGTATAAGAATTTACAAAATATCTGGGTTTCACATCTATTGAAAAGGCACATACATCTAGAATATTTTCTGGGTATATTGGAATGGAAATGAAAACCAATCTTCTTCCTTGTTATAGTTATTTTTATTACTTCTTGTCATTTAGTAGTGTTGTGCATTTTTGCACAATGTAAGGTAATTCAAAAATAGAATATGAAATGAAAGTATGTACTTTGCATACAAATCTATGTAAAATTTCTATATATTAAAGCATTGAGAAATTATTAAAACATATTTGCATTTAAGCTGTGCTTAATATCCAACTCTGTAACTGAAAGCTAAGTTAGTAAAAATTTTATTTTCATATATAAAGCATAATTGTAAATTTTTCCTCCCATGTTTCTCTCTCTTTTATGATATGTTTTTCAAAATGAGTACTTGAGGAATAAAGATATAGACCACATAGGCATTTCTCTTTGCTTAGAAGAGACACATTTAGGAAATGAGAAAGAAATGAACCAAAATAAGGAGTTTTCACAAGTGCTCTGAATAAAGCCTAGGATGCTTCAGCATGCATATGCTAGCAAATGCTATCACATTAACTCAATATTCTAGATGAGTTTTATCCTAAACAATTTCTTCAACCCTACCTTCCTAACTGCTGAAAGACCTGTATGCATAATATTCTCTTTATTATCTGTTCTATTCAGATATCATCTTTTAAGTATCTTGAAATGACTGTAATAGCAAATGGCTGAATTTTTTAAAAGCTAAATCAGTGATAGCTTTGATAGTGTGCCATCATTATGTTAGAGACATTACAGAGACAGATGTATAACTCAGATGTTTAGAACATAGAACTATTGCTTTTCATTATTGCCTTTCTTTCAATTTAATATAATTGTTTATTCAAGGAAGCACATCATAGTATGTTTATCTCTGCTGTATATTGTTTTAGATGACTTTGCCCTTATGTTTTGCCAAAAATAATTGTTCTTCACTAGTAACACAGAGGAAGACTGTGACTCTTACCACCTCAATATTATCCATGATATAGGCTACTGTTCCCTGTTCTTTGTTTTATTACCAAACCACAAGGGAAACACTAATCTGGTCTTCTCTATTTATAGCACAGATGCTATTTCTCCTAGTTCAGGTGTGCAAAATTATTATTACAATCTTTTTTTAAAATTTTATTTAAGTACTGGGGTACAAGCACAAATTTTGCAGGATTGTTACATAGATATACACATGCCACGGTGGTTTGCTGACTCCATCCTTCCATCATCTATATTAGGTATTTCTTCTAATGCTATCCCTCGCCAATTTCCCCACCCTCTGCTATCCCTTCCCTAGCCCCCCACTCCCCAACAGACCCCAATGTGTAATATTTCCCTCCCTGTGTCCATGTGTTCTCATTTTTCAACACCCACTGATGAATGAGAACATGCGGTGATTTTCTGTTCTTGTGTCAGTTTGCTGAGAAAGATGGTTTCCAGATTCATCCATGTCCCTGCAAAGGACATGAATTCATCCTTTTTCATGGCTGCATAGCATTCCATGGTGTATATGTACCACATTTTCTTTATCCAGTCTATCTCTGATGGGCATTTGGATTGGTTCAAGTCTTTGCTGTTATAAACAGTGCTGCAATAAACATACGTGTGCATGTGTCTTTGTAATCAAATGATTTATAATCCTTTGGGTATATACCCAGTAATGAGATTGCTGGGTCAAACGGAATTTCTATTTCTAGGTCATTGAGGAATCGCCATACTGTCTTCCACAATGGTTGAACAAATTTACACTCCCACCAACAGTGTAAAAGTGTTCCTATTTCTCCACATCCTCTCCAGCATCTGTTGTCTCCAGATTTTTTAATGATTGCCATTCTAACTCGTGTGAGATGGTACCTCAATGTGGTTCTGATTTGCATTTCTCTAATGACCAGTAATGATGAGCTTTTTCATCTGTTTGTTGGCCACATAAATGTCTTCTTTTGAAAAGTGTCTGTTCATACTTTCACCCACTTTTTGATGGGGTTGTTTGTTTTTTCTTGCAAATTTGTTTAAGTTCTTTGTAGATTCTGGATATTAGCCCTTTGTCAGATGAGTAGCTTGCAAACATTTTTTCCCATTCTGTTGGTTGCCAGTTCACTCTAATGATTGTTTCTTTTGCTGTACAGAAGCTCTTAAGTTTAATTAGATCCCATTTGTCTATTATTGCTTTTGTTGCCAATGCTTTTGGTGTTTTAATCATGAAGTCCTTGCCTATGCCTATGTCTTGAATGGTATTGTCTAGGCTTTCTTCTACGGCTTTTGTGGTATTAGCTCTTATGTTTAAATCTTTAATCCATCTGGAGTTAATTTTTGTATAAGGTGTAAGGAAGGGGTCCAGTTACAGCTTTCTGCACATGACTAGCCAGTTTAACCAACCTAATTTATTAAACAGGGGGTCTTTTCCCCCATTGTT